>JACYFF010031959.1:2450317-2481682 GCA_017589665.1 Selenicereus undatus
ATTATATTTTGTTTTTAGGTAGTTAATAGATTTCACTACAAAAAAAAAGTCAAGAAATAATATACTTTTGATTATGATGATAATTATTTGTATTGAAAATTTGATGGTTGTAATTATATAATCAAATAATCTAATGATATTATGATGATAATTATTTTTATTGATTTAGGAAAGGATATCAAAACATATTTTGTTTTTAGATAGTTAAGGGCTTCTATTGCCAAAAAATAAAATAAAATATCAAGATATTATATATTTTTAATTATGATGATAATTATTTTATTGAAAATCCGATGGTTGTGATTATATAATCAAATAATCTAACGGTTCAAAATCTCAAATTTAGGAGAAAATTCGAAAAAGTCATGTCATCACAACATTGCTTTTATATTATAGTACTAGTATGGACCCGTGCTTTGCACGGTGCATATTACAGTACATATATATATAGTCAAACTAATCGAGGAATGTTCATTGTATACAGAGTTAATATTGTAATTTAGAAAATGATGCTTAAATTTATTGAAAAATATGAATAGATAGCACTTTTATGTATAACCATTGAACCTCAATAGTTGAAACAACGTATGATTATCAAATACGCGATATAAAGTATGACAGAGATTGTAGGTAGTCAAAATAAAACTAAAAATCATGTTAAATGATATGATAATTCGTTAATTTGTGGTGGCAGTGATGAAAAATTCACATTCTCTTCTTCTATCTATATTAAAAATTAAGTTCTTAGTAATAATTTGATTAGCAATGATACAATGAAGATTACAACTATATATTGTATACATGGTGTACATAACATTAGTGTTTCGTAAGTAATACACCTCCTCCTTCCAACTTACTGGCGCAATAAGAGTGATAGATAATTCTACTTCATGGCATCGTCGATGCTCCATAACAAATACCCATGGTTTATCCATACAATTATTTATAATCGCATATACTGATAGATGACCATACGACTGTAGAGAATGTTATAATGAGATAGTAATAAAAAAATAAAGTATCCAAAACATGATTGGCACAACTTCAGTCTGGCCTAGATTCGAGTACATATATATATTAATGTCATTCATAAACTTCAGTACATATATATTTTCAGTGATTTAGAAAAAGTTGTTAAATTATATTTTGTTTTTAGGTAGTTAATAGATTTCACTACAAAAAAAAAGTCAAGAAATAATATACTTTTGATTATGATGATAATTATTTGTATTGAAATTTTGATGGTTGTAATTATATAATCAAATAATCTAATGATATTATGAGGATAATTATTTTTATTGATTTAGGAAAGGATATCAAAACATATTTTGTTTTTAGATAGTTAAGGGCTTCTATTGCCAAAAAATAAAATAAAATATCAAGATATTATATATTTTTAATTATGATGATAATTATTTTATTGAAAATCCGATGGTTGTGATTATATAATCAAATAATCTAACGGTTCAAAATCTCAAATTTATGAGAAAATTCGAAAAAGTCATGTCATCACAACATTGCTTTTATATTATAGTATAGATGAGTTATTCGGCGCTTTTTGGTACAAATAATAATATGGATATTTATATATATACACACATAAATAATGTAGGATTTTCAACATAGAATTTAATTAAGTTATATGTATTTTAAATCATTGTTTTTAAAAAAATAATAAAATAAAATAAATCAAACTTAACAAATAAAAGCGTTGGGATTTGCAGGTTCAAGGAGGATTCTCTGCATAAGGTATGAATCTGACCTTAATTTCCACATTTAATTATCTCTTACGCTCGTTTTTGGGATTTGCAGGTTTTAAATTAAGGGCTTCAGTCAAATCTTGGAAATGCTTCATGGGTTTTCTTTAATTTTTGAAAATTTTGCGGAATGATTGACTATATTTAGTGAAGAAACGAGTTTTTCCAGCACCCTCTTTTAGTGTTGGAAATATTTGGTGAGTTTGTTCTATGAATCTATGTCTTAATGTGAAAAGTGGAGGATTTGCCCCTGTGGGTCAGCTTTAGAATTTCATCTTCGGTTCAAGGGTTTCAGCCAAATAATGGGTTTCTGTTCTTTCCAAATTTTGGTGAGTTTATCTTTTTTAGTAATCGGAGTCAAGGGAAATCATGGGTTTGTGTTGAATTTGTGCCATTTTGTCAGCTGGACATTTAATTAAGCTTCTACATTGCCAGTCTACAGTAAAGTTCTCTCTTTCATTTGACTAATTTGCCTTGAGAGGTGATTTATACGCTCAAATTCTCTCTTTCATTTGATTCAATGGTGTGACCCATGGTGACTACTTTGATGAGTGATGGGATTTTTCTTGTCTTGTCTCCAGGATAACACTTGGCAAGAGCTATTTTGAGGAGTGGATGCCTTAATTAGTACTTTTAACCAAGCATACGCAAATGCGTCCAAGGTTCAGAGATGTCGAAATGGATCCACCCACCATGGATGAGCGGCTAAAGAATGCGGCAATACGCGAAGATGTTGGTTTCCTGCAGGAAGTTGTTGCCTCTAGAAAGCCCTTTGAATACTTCAAATTGAAATATGTTCCAAGAGATGATGGTTTCCTGAGAAAAGCTATTGCCTCTGAAGAGCCCTTTGAATACTTCATATTGAAGAATGTTCTGAGAGATGGTCGTTCTAAAGAGGTAGGAGGTAACATGTTTCATCTGACAGCAATAAATGGAAGAGTGGAGTTTATTAGAGAAGCACTGGAGGCATTTCCCTTCTCGGTTGTACATGAGCTCCTCAAGCACCGGAGTTATCTGTCCATGGAGTATGAGCAATTAGTACATCTAATTGAAGATTTCTATGAGAGGCATAATCCCATGGATCGCCACCTTAAGAATGCGGCCATCCAAGGAGATGTGGAATTCTTGAAACAAGCTGTTGCCTCTGATAGACCTGTTGAATACTTCAAGTCTATGTACTTTCGTTGTCCTACACGGAAAGAGAATGGTGGTAACATCTTCCATCTTGCAGCGCATCATGGTAGAGTGGAGTTTTTTAAAGCTGCAATGAAGACATTGCCCATCTCTAAGGTAGAGTTAGACATCCTCCTCTGGCAACTAGGAGATGATATTAATTCGTGTGTGGGAACGACCGTGCTTGCGGTTGCTGAACGGAAGTGTCGTGAAATTCTCCGACTCATTGAAGAAATTTACAGAGGTTGCAATTCCATGGATGAGCAGCTTAAGAAGGCGGCAATTGAAGGAGATGAAAAGTTCCTCAGAGAAGCTGTTGCCCCCAATGTAAATAAACCCAATGCATACTTCCAATCTCTCTACTGCGTGCCGGATCCTGATTATTGGAAGGGCCGAGTAGGTAACATGTTCCACCTGGCAGCATGGAATAAAAGAGAGGAGTTTCTAAGACAAGCAATGGAGATATTATTGCCCAAAGTAGCAGGTGTGGACGTACACCTCCTCCTCTGCTAGCAAGACCACCCCAAATTCAAAAGGAACCCGCTTCATGTCGCGGCAAGTGAAGGATATAACAAAATAGTGAAGGTGATCCTAGATTATTATCATCGTCATAAGTCATCAATATCAGCTCCTGCTATGGATTGCCGTAGTAGTGTGAAGCCATGGTTAGTAAAGGATGAGAACGGTTACACGCCTTTCTACTATGTCATGGACCGGTGTCGTGAGGAATGTGCATTGAAATTGTTGTCAATCAATTCAGAGTTGTTTTCTCACATGGATGATTGCGCCGCAGATGCATATTCTCACATGGAAGATTGCACTGCGGATGACCCATACTACAGCATATTCGTTATTGCGCTACGAAGAGGTTTCAGTAAAGTGATTTTAAAGTTCCGGGAATCATGTCCTGACTGGGACACTTTCGACAAAAGAGTTCTTGCCTGTGCCCTTGGTGCTGCGCCAAACTGCTAAGGTAATAATAAAAATTACACTGCATCCATCTTTTCTTACGCCACAACTTAGCAAATATTATTTCTCACTTCCCTCAACTCCTATCACACATGTGATAACCTCTCAAACCAACATATAACATATTAGAATTTTTCTTCCCTTCTTTGCTTTTAGTACCTTGTTTCACATTCTAAATTAATCTCTAGTAGGATTTTTACCTTTAAGAAAAAATTTCTTTGATTTTATTCTAAATTAATTAAGGCCTTCATATATAATCTTATCCTCTGTTCAAATTTTTTTGGATCTCGTGTTTGAAGAGAGTACTTAAGAAAGAAGATAGGGATATGCAAATCACCACAATCCTTGTAGATGCTTATAAGAAAGAAGAAGAACAATTAAGCATAGCAAAAGCTAAGCCACCATATTTTGCCAAGAATAGATAAGGGGAAACGGCTTTGCATGAAGCCATTCAAGGATATATACATGACTCTTTGTTAACGAAGCCATTCAAGGATATATACATATTTTGTCCCATATTGATAAAAATGATGGGTTTGAGTATGTGTATAAGTTTGTGAGTTACTTCACCTATTGCCAATTGGTTTTGAGTTGGATCCTCATTTGAGCATATATACATGAATACTCTTTGTTAATGACCCAATGGATATAAAAAGAATATAACATGATATATACATGATCTTTTATTATTGTTCCCATTTGATTATTATGTGTACATATCGGGCCTTGTTAGTAACCCACATGTGAGGGGTTATGTTGAAGTATGAAAGTAATTTTAAATTAGAAACTCATTTGAGCTTATATGCATGACTCGTTTGGTTATGACCCAATTCATATAAAAAAAAAATTTAACAAGGATGATGTGAAAAATCGAGCTCTTAATAGGATAACGAGAGCAATTCCTCTTCGTACGTGTGATAACCTCTCAAACCAACACATTAAAATTTGGTAAACTTCTTTGCTTTGAGTACCTTGTTTCGCGGCTAATAATCTCTAGTAGGTTTTTGGCCTCTAAGGAAATATATTTGATGTTATTCTAAATTAAGGTGATCTCCACAATCTTATATGGGACTTTTTAAAAAAAAAATTGCAGATGAAATCTTCAGATTGATGCTTGAACAGAATATACAAGTTATTAAGGATAGAGATTTTTATCGTATATGGTCACCGCTAGCAAGTTGGGTATCGATTGGAAAGTTGTATCCATTTGAATATGTGCTACTCAAGGAAGAGGTTTGTGCCGCTGATCTCAGAAGGGACATTGTTGATATGATTTCTAAAGAGAATCCTCTATACTATGTTGCGCAAAGTGACTGTGATGAAGATAGCAGTGTCCAAATTGCCACAATCCTTGTGGATGCCTGGGAGAAAGAAAGAGGCCAATTAAACGAAGTAAAGTTTGATGAGCTCCCATGGTTTGCCAGGCGTAGAATCGGGGGAACGGTTTTGGATGCAGCCATTGTGAAACGACGTGAAAAAGTTGCGTTGCATTTCTTGTCTTTGGAGAAGATTGGGTTATTTCTAGGAGAAGGCGGCCAATCTCTCTTTCGAGCCATCGACTATCAATGTCATGACATTGCACAAAAGATTCTGGACTTGGTAGATCATCATGGTTTAAAAACACTTCTTGGTTCCAATGTGGAGCAAACTGTATTACATAATGCTGCAAAATGTAAAGGTACGTAGAAGTTTTTTTTCTTTTTTTTACTTATCCTTTTCCATTATATCTTCTCTCTTACAAATCATATACATGTATATATTTTGGATTTTGGAATTGTATCATCTGATAAAGCAAGTAGCCAATCAGAACTTGAGGTTACTCACATATTGAACTTACATATGTATGTTTTTGTGAAGAGCAGAAGATTTTCTAAAACAACTGGTAAAAAGGTACCCTGAACTGATGAAGCAAACTGATCATGATGAGTTCACTGTCCTTCACAGTTGGATGAAGATAGGAAAGTTATGGGCCTTCCAATGTATTCTAAACAAGGATGAATTTAGCCTTAATGTCAGAAAAGATTTTGCTTCTCTTTTGGAGCAAAAAACCGATGACAGAAGCTGGAATCCTTTACATGTGGCTGCTGCAGTTGGTGCCAATGGAGTTATTGAGCATATTGTACGGTTCGTCCTTGAATCCATCGCTGAACAAAATGCAAAGTCATTATGCTGTTCTGCAATAGAAGGCAACGACATTGAGGGCAATACGGCTGTGGACATTGCTTTGTCTACTGGACGTGAAGAGCTTGCATTGTGTTTCTTGTCAATGGGGATCACATCCGCTCGTGATTATATATTCAAAGCTATTGACAAGCAGTGTCATTCAGTTGTAAAATTTCTTTTGGGTGAAATCCACAAGGGTGGTTGGCCACATGATCTTCACATGGGGAAGCAGAATCTTTTGCACATTGCTTCAAAGTGCACAGGTGAAACTTTTTCTGCTTACTTCGTGCACATTAGATCACATATTGAATTTAATGTAGAGCAAAGATTGTTTCTTTACAATTTAGAACTGTCCGTCATCTAAGATCCTTGAAACGTACTTGGTGAAGCAGGGTTTCATCTGTAGTCTAATCTAATTTGACTTTGTATAGTTTGGTTTATTATTCATTAGTTCATATGTATAGTTTGGTCAGCTGAAGAGGACGATACAGAATTTCTTAGATCAAGTGACTGTAATGTCTTACACCGTGTGTGGAAATCCACAGGTACGGTATGAAGAACAACTTTGTGCCTAAATTTCATGGTTATGCTTTAAACCCTACTTGAAGGCATAAGTGACATATGAATATTGACATTTATCTCCAATCTTATTCTAATGGCTCGAGTATATGTAATCTCCAATCTTATTCTAATGGCTCGAGTATATGTAATGCATAAGAAAATGGCAAATTGATAGTTGAAAGATGGCCTGAGCTTATTAATGAGCAGGACGAGGAAGGAAAAACTCCACTAGAAAGAGCATCAGAAGTGGGAGCACATTGGCTTGTGGAGCTGATTCTACAAAAGGATCGCTCATGCATTCTAACCACTCCCTTAGCTTGGGTCGAAGCATGCAAAAGAGGTCATCTATCTACTGTTTTCGCCTTTGTTGAGAAGGGCTCATATTTTATGGATCTTTGCCTTCGGCGTGGCGAGACTCCTTTGCACCACATCCAAAATGTACATTTCAAGGAATACAAAGCACTTCTAGATCATGAATTGATTAAGGAATTGAAGAACACACAAAACTCAAAAGGTGAGACTCATCTTCACGTAGCGATAACAAGTATGAAAAAGGACCTTGCAGAAATCCTGCTCCAAATGGACGATGTGGATCCAACTATAATTGGGTACGTTTTACTTCTAAAAGCTTTTCAATTTAGTAGGGGTAAAGTTGTTGAATTATCTAATTTTTTAAATTTAAGTAATTTATAGATATATTTATATAGAGGGGGGGTCACTGTGAATAATGTGATCACAGAGCTTCAAGTTTCTTGTTAAAATTGCAGAAGCAAATGTGTGAGTGATATAATTGGAGTTGATTCGACTTTACTAACAACCTACATCCATCTAAAGGCAGATGTGACACTTATGCGAGATATAATATCACTAGTGGCAGCTCTTTTGGCTATCATTACTTTCACTGCTGGATTCACATTGCCTGGTGGATTTGATAGTGACAGTGGAGATGCAATTTTAGTTAAGAAGGCGGCATTTCTGGTGTTTTTGATAGCAGATGGATATGCAATGTGTACTTCAATGTTGGTCCTCTTCTGCATTATATGGTCTATGGTTTGTAAGCGTCAGAAGTCATCCTTACTCATCGATCACAGTTTGGTGTTACTCAAGCAATCTCTTTATGGCACCTTACTAGCGTTTATGACCGGAGTTTACACTGTCATACATCGGAAATCGTTATGGGCTGCCATCGTTATTTTTGTTATGTGCTCTCTGGTAGTGGTCACAGTTAATAGAAGTATTTTGCATGTAGTGATTCCAAAGTTGATCCCTGCAGATAACAGGGACTATCTGCAATGGCTATGTTGTTGGAAGAAGTAAGATCTCCTTAAATTTGAAAATATATGTCCACTTAAATTATGCATTGCTGGCAAAATTTATACTCTAATCCATCAATTCATGAAAATTATTTACTTTTGGTTCTCTATGCGTAATGCATTCTTCAGGAGAAAACAAAAGCCAATGCCTCCTGGTAATCAAAGTGAAGTTCAGGAGAGAGAACCACTCAATAATCAATATCAATCGGAGCTGGACTCGATTGTCTGAATCAAATATCAGGTAATGCCATCCTAATCTCACTGTGGAAATTTTTTGATGTCAGCTATTTGCAAATTAGAAATCGCTTTCGAGAAAAGGTGAAACAATATCTGCTATCCTAATTGTAACCTGACATTCACATTTGCTGCCAGTGACAGTTTGGCTTTTGGCGTTATTCCGGTTTCGATCGGTGGACTTCTTCCTTTAAAGCGATGAGGGAGTTCAAATTTGAAATTTGTGGGTCTGTATAGACGGGGAAGAAGATTAAAGCAAAAGGATGAATTTATGTACTTGTCCTAGCATTCATAAACGCAAGCCAGTACGTACAACTAACAAGTTCAGCTGGTGAGGCATTGGGATTGCATCCCAGTGGTCACGAGTTCGACTCCCCATCAGGGCCATTGGAGGTTTTCCTGGTCGTTAACTTCAGGGCTCCCAGGGATTTAGTCGAGGTGCGCGCAAGCTGGCCTGGACACCCTGGGTCATAAAAAAAAAAAACCAAGTAAACAGTGAAAACAAGAACTTTTGTACTAAGCAAATCCTTGACGACAAGCATATTATATTATCCCAGCTTAACTACAGAAATCATTCTCTTGTAGTTATTCGTATTTGGTACAGTTGATGACATGGTTCATCATGTTCATCTACGAAAGAAACGACCCGATACGAGTCCTGTCGGTTGGCAAACTATCCTAATGGAGGGATTAGAAATTAATGAAGACCTTGCCAAGATGAGTTAGAAAATCCCCTCCCTTGTCCAAAATGTCCCTACTCGGTTTGGGCTGAAAATCGACATGGCTAGCATTTGATCAAATTGAGCACAAAATTGTCCATTCTCGGTTTGAGCTGGAAATTTGCATAGACAGGGCTAGCATTTGATCAAATTGAGCACCTGCATGATAGAAATTTGCCTCCCCTGAGATCAAATGATCAAACGTATATATGTTGTTTGTACTTCCTTTCGTCTAATCAGCTTACTGGTACCACGATAGATTTGTCGAATTCGTCAAGCCCAAATTTGACAGATTCGCGAGCTTCTGCTGCATGATTTTAGCCCTTAATCAAACATTGGATGTTGGAATGCTCTACATCTTGAAAGTGCTGCTAACCACAAACAATGGGCCAACCAGGTACTTCAGGTACAATTCATGAGCAAAATTACAAGGATTCAACAAAGATAGCATACATTAAAAAAAAAAATGGCAAAGAAAATGCTTACTGCGATGTCTTTATTCATCATGTCGCTTCGATGAGCACTTGCGATGTCTTCATTCATCATATCCAGTTAAGCATATTTTTTTGTTTTCTAGCTCTTTGCTGAAAGTGGACATCTATTAACAAAGGCAAACACATGTAATTTATGACCATATTCCAGTCAACTGTTAATCCGAAAAAGTTATTAGGCATTATGCATAAATAAAAATTTAAAAATTCTTAAATCCATAAAAATAGATTGTTGCTCATAAAATCTCGGGAGTTTGAAAGTGACATCCTGTATAAAATTTTAAATGCGCCGTTATTTATAAAGGATAAAATAATTAATAGTCAAGACCCCACAATTGGACCGACATTTTTTTTTATGCAAAAGCAGTGTAGATTGTAAAGTATATCAATCATCATTTTGTATCGAGTGGTTAAGATTTAAAACACTTTGGTTTTCCTCTAACATAGTGTAGATGTATTGATCACCATTTTTTGATAGAATGGTTGAGACTTAAAAGTCTTTTTTTCCTCCGTAAATGAGGCATGAAAGCTGATGTATATAGGATTCGAACCTCCATACCTGATAACAACTTCTAAAGATTTCATCATATGCACAATTGCATAACATGGCTGATGCGATTTTTGATATTCCATAGTTGGAGTGGACCTAGGCCTGCAAATTGGAAACGTCATTGCTGGGCTACGGATGATTTTGTTTAACATGCTCGTTTTCCTGGAGCGAAGAGTGTATTGAAGATTGAGGCCCAGATAGCTCCGTTTAAGTTGACTAGTGTTTGGCCCTGGAAAAGATACAAAGATAATAGTGGAAGCCATGATTATCAGCAATTACATTCGCTTTGGGTTTTTATTTTTCATGTCAATGTAGGGATGGCAAAAAGTTGGGGAATACCCGTCCCCGCTGGGGCCCCGCCCCGAAGTGGGGGAAAATCCCCGTTCCCGACGGAGACGGGGACGGGGACGGGGAGGAAAATTAATCCCCGCTCGGGGATGGGGACGGGGACGGGGACATAGTTCAACCCGTCCCAGTCCCCATTTCCCCGTCGGGGATTTTGCCCCGTTCCCATCCTCGTCTGTAATTTCCCGATTGGGGAAAAATCCTCGCCTCCGCCCCTAATTTTAATTAAAATTACAAAAATAACTTTATTTTCAAAATTTTTAAATGAAACAACTAAGGTTATATATGTAATTTCTTTATAAAAATCCTACGTATATACTGAATTTTCTACTCATGGCCGTAAAGAATTTAGAAGGTATGGAAGAATCAGCGGGTAAAAATTCCCGTTGGGGCCCCGATGGGGATTAAATCCCCGCTGGGGATGGGGACGGGGGGGAATTTTTTCCCCGCAGCGGGGAACGGGGCGGGGACGGGGGGCGGGGATTCCAACGGGGACGGGGACGGGGAATATACTCCCCGTCCCCAACCCGCCCCGTTGCCATCCCTATGTCAATGTCACTAAATTAAACTTCATATGTATTTTTTAAATACTTTATTGAGACGATAGGCAATAATGCCATATTTAATACAATTGCAACATTTATTTGCAAAAAAACAAAAATTTGCAATCATTAACACCACTAGCAATTTGAGTTTTACACTTGACTACAGAAGATTGAATTTGCTTTATTTTAATATGGTCACATAAGTAATCTCCTCTTTTTCCCCATTTTATCTTTCCATTTAAATAAAATGTAGATTGTTTTCATTTTCAAAACTCGAATTTGATACACCACTTAAGAAAAATAATATCAAACTATTTGAATCAACTTGTGTTTTTATTATTGTGGATATTACTTAGCTCAACTAATATAGTTTCACCAAAAACATGAATTTGAATCTCATCTACATTGCGCTTTAATACTCCCTTTAAACCCAAAAAAAAAAAAGTATGGTTGTGATTCATAATTCATTTGATAATATTTGTAATATTATCATCTTTGAAGTAATCAATGTAAAGGAGAAAAAAAGATGATGAATTTTGTATATCAACTTAAATTTTAGGAAATTTTCATTTCATGTAACTATACTTTAACCGTTTTCATTAACACAATAATTAAACTCATAGTCGAAGTAATACCCTTCCATTTTTTTTCCCATGTATTCACTATTGCCGACAAATTATTACATACTTCCTAAAGTATGTACTCTTACTGCCACACAAATATACATTTTTTAATTTGTATTTGCCACTATCACCCATTTGCCATGAATGCTGTTATGGATTTACGTATTTTATTAGTCATATAAAGATGTAATTGGGTATCGAGTGTGTAGCTGTTGAGTTATAAATATACTGCAAGTGCACGATGTAGCTGTAACTAGCAACCGGCAAGTACAGGTCGTGTCCACGAGGAACTTGGTTTCAACTACCAGAACTGATTAAATTACTCAAGCTAGGCAATTACAGTTGTGGGTTGGAGACTAAGCTAGGAGAAACGATAGCAACTAAAAAGTGTAATAAACAGCAGAATAGAAAACACCTAGGTTGGAATTAACAACACGATTATGCTAGTGAATTAGTTATTACCCCAACCAAACATACCCAAGCATGCATCACAAATGGATAGATTGTCAATTAAGCCCATCTCTTCCCTCTCTCAATGGTCGAAGACTAATCCTGGAACTATAGTCGCCTATTCTCATGGGATTAAAGGTCGAAGGATTACAAGATTCACAACCTCAAATCCCAATTAGAATCTTAATTATTTTCATGTTAAAACCCTAATCGTCTACTAGGGCGCACTAGGTAAAAGTTTCGTCTCTCAATGCTCCCCTAAAACCCAATAAAAAGGATGAATGTTGTTTCGAGCATTTCATCAATCATGTGGCATGCATAGTAGAATTCATAATTGCAAAACAAAGGGGGAGAAGGGATTGGGCCAGTACAAGATTCAACTACACATATTCGGCATCAATCCCAACCTAAGTTGAAGGATTTAGCCACACATCAATTCACAATCAACAACCATAATCTCAATTCTACCAAACAACATTCAATTTACAAAAACCTAAAATAACAATAAAGAGAAGAGAAGGAATCGGGAAAACGAACTTGAATTGATTCTGCTGAAAGGTAGATCGAACTTCAATGTCGATGAATTCAATACAAAAGCAATGGAAATTAAAAGCTCTAAAAACATCCCCCACTCACCACCCCCAAACACCTCTTTCACTTCCATAAGCATCAAGAAGCATATCTACCTCTTTTCAAGCTCAAAGTGAGTGTTATTTTCACCCCTATGCTGATTTTTGTTTTTGATTCTTGATCTTATTGGTTTTTGTTTCTTATTTTGGTTGTTTTAGTGATGGATTATGTTGTTTTTATGGTATTAAGAATCATTTTGTTGATGGATTATGTTGGACTTGAAATTGGATGAGGCTAGGGTTAGGGTTTCATCTTGGTCATGCAAAGCTTCTTGTTTAAGTGATGTTTATGGCATATTTTATCCTTGTCTTTGCTTATCTCTTGGTATATTGAAGTTGTTATGTTGTTTATGGTGTTTTGGAAAAGTTAGGAGTGAGTTCAAAGTGACCCAAAGTTAGGGTTTGTTCAAAATGCAAGGTTTGGACCAACTAATGTTAAATTTGAGGTGTGTGGGTTTATGTGACTGAAAAAGGAGTTTTATTTGATATGAATATGAAGAGAAATTAATGGTGATGTTGTATGAGGTTGGGATGTACCAAAGTGTGTTATACACTCTTAAGAAAGGGTTTGAGTTGAGATTTAGTGTTAAAAAAGTGAAGTAACAACTAAAACAGTGCTGCTGAAATTTTCAGAAAAACAGGACAAATTTTGGAATAAAACTGGTAATAATCGGCCAGGCCAAAAATTCTGATTTTTGGTGGGTAGATAGGTCTGGAGGTTAGCTTTAAAATGACTCTTGAATCGCCTTAATCTGAGGTCTGTGGAGGAAGTTATGGCTATTTTACTGAATTTGGGTAGAATGGGCAAAATGGTTTTTTTCAGCACTGAAACCTGATATGTTGGTGTTCTAACCCCATTTTATGGAACCTGTCGTAGGAATCTTGTTATGTGTCCTTCAGGAAAGTTTTAGAGGACTTTGTAAGCTGTTTATATTAGGGTCTTACTTCTCAGTTGGACGTCGGGAGTATAAGTTGTGGATTGTTCATTCCGTACCCTCGTCATAAACCCTTACCCTCTAAACTCGCTACCGTGCCTTAACTTAGCATTTATATACTTTATTTAACTTTATCAGTTTAATCTATTAACTGGTTCACACAAATTCTTTATAAGCCTTTTCTATTTAAGAGTATCCATTGTGCTAATTTTATTTAAAGGTATTCATTATCTAAATAAGTTCATTTCTAACCTCATATGTCTATAATGATTTTGAATAGAATAAAGGCCTAAGATCTCATTCTCTCCATTCTAGTACATCTATTTAATCTGTGAACTAACTTTTAAAGACCCCAAGTACGTTCATTGACTGTATCTTTAGAAATCAGCACGTATTTATCAAAATTATACTGTTTTGGTAAGTACATCAATGAATCATTTGAATAAGTGATTTATCACATAAGTAGTGACCCTATCAGTTACCAGTTACAGGGCATTGCCTTCCAGTTACCCGTGCGGCTTCAGGCCAGGTCTTCCGGTCAGCTTGGCAGGTGTACACCTATACATAGATCGTAACAGTTACTAAGGCGTGCACTAACAGATAATAATTGACAACTTAGCTTTATATACATCTCATTCCCTGTTTTAAAATCAAAATGAATTGCAAAGAGGTGCCTCGTAATTTTCTTTCTCAATAAATCTTTATCAGTACAAGGATGCATGTACTGAGCTTTGGTTGACAGTTCGAAATGTTTTTATGTTTTGTTTTAGGAAAGTGTTCAGTAAACCGCTCCCAAGCGGGTAGGGAAGCTGAAGGTGACAAATAAGTCGGGACCGTCCATGAGATTGGCGGATAGAAGTGCTAAGAGTGCTAAGATGCTTTCATGTCTTATGGTGGTGTTTTTTTTTGTGTTCCAGTTATATATGTCCGAACTGCAACATGTATTTTGATGTTATAATTGTATAATTAAACTGAGTTATGTATGATGATGTGACCTTGGGAAGTTAGAATCATTCCCGTGTGTTGTTAAATGTTTCGAATGGTCGTGAATGCCCTCTAAGGTTATATTTTGATTTTATGGCTAAATTTTCATATTCAAGAGAAGCCTTGTCCTTGCGGACGGCGGTAACGCCCATCCATGGATTTCTTGGTGTTCAGCTTAGGTAGGTTAATGCGGCTATGATTTATGTATTATTGGGGCGTTACAGATTTGGTATCAGAGCCAGGTTAAGATTTTCTTGAGGAAGGTAGAGCTGGAAACAATAGGGTGAGAGTGGTTGCTAAGAGGGGCTATCGTATATTGCTAGGGTGATATTAGGAGAATGCAAGTTGCTTTTATTTGCATATTCCTTAGTTATGGATGGCTATGGTTATGCCTGCCTCTCACATATGTGTTTTCTTTGTTAGATGGATCCCTATGGTGTTAACATGTTGCCGGACAGATCAATGATAGCTCACATTGCGTTGCTCCATATTAGTATGGAGGCACACGCATAGGACCCCTACTCCGAGTTCCACAGTATTACGGTCCGTGCGCAGAGACTGCTGGGGTCCTTACCCCCGGTTGGGCCCTGGGTGGAGTTCAGGCATCGTTATTACGACTTTATGATGACAGGGAATCCAGGTTTAGACGGGCCTAGGTTTCAGGCCCAGGGGGCTTGGATGACTCTCACTACGGAGTTGTTATTGAGAGAGGAGTTTGAATTAAGGGGAATTACTATGGAAACTCTTCAACACGTCTTTCCCCTCCATCAGGTCCATCCCCCATCTGTAGCCCCAGCACCAGCACAGGAGCCACTCATCCCACCTGCACCAGGCACCCTACTGATGCCTGAGAGCTCTGGGGAGGTCTACGTAGTGATAGACATCCCTGACACCCCAAACTTAGTGGTGATTAGTTCTAGTTCTGGGGATGAGGATCCCCAGGGGGAGGAGGACAATCCAGAGGAGGACGACCCAGAGGAGGATCCCGAGGGGGATCAAGACAATGGTGAGATGGGGATAGAGCAGCAAGGGGAGTAAGAGGCGGAAAATTTGATGGTGGACTTAGAGGAGGAACATGCGTCACAAGTTCAACAGGAAGTCGATGATGCCAAGTCAGAGGCATCCACGAGCAGTTTCGATTCAGGTGAAGAACCTGACGATGAGTCTGACCCAGATTACGATTCATCTAGGGATCGTTAGGTGATTCTAAGGGTCAGTGTAGTGGTTTCCATTTTGAGCCCTCTGTATGTAGATATGGTATGGTTGGATTGGATGGTTATATTTTGGTGGGGCATCCGACATTGTATATAGTTAGTCCAATCCTCTCTGACCATGGCGACATGATCCGTAACTCTTTTTGGTCATGTGACGGATCTAGTGTCTAAGGGCTATTTAGTGTTTAGTGTTTAGGAGTAAGAACTAGGCTTGCAGGTGTTATATGCTTTTGTTGTTCATGTATATAAATCAGCAACTATGTATGTAAGTAAGCAGTTATGAAATGAGATGACGGCGCCTTGAGTTATGAAATGTTCTTTGATCCATCTCCTATGTATTTATTGTGCATGTTTATCTTATATGTCTGGGGTCCTAGTGTCTGAATTGTTTTATTTAATGTCTGATCAGAATGTCGCAGACAATGCAAAACGACAATGAGGTGCACGTAGAGGACAATTCAGAGCAAGGCCAGGGATCGGGTGATCAAGCCTCATGTCAGGGGCCACCACATGGTGACATGCCACCGTCGCTCTCTGAGTTAGCTAGCAACTTAGGCAACCTGAGTTACTGGCCAACCTTAGTTGCTAAATTGATGAAGCGGATTCCCCAGGTGCCTACTGAAACCCCTCCCAAGGAGGATAAATTGGCAGATAGGGTAGCACGACGCAACCCTAAAGTTTACAACGGGTCTTATGATCACGTGGTATTGGAGGAATGGATAAGGGGAATGGAGAAAATTTTTACAGTAGTTGAGGTACCAGAGGAAGAGAAAATGAACATTTGGACATATTATTTGTCAAGTGAAGCTGACATTTGGTGGAATACAGTGAAGGATAAGCTCGAAGGGCCTGAATTCACTTGGAATAAATTTTTAGCCGAGTTGAGGGCGAAATTTTACCCAGCTGTGGTGTAGAGGCAAAAGGAGAAAGAATTTATGGAATTAAAGTGAGCGGTAGCATGTCAGTGATGCAGTATGCTAGTAAGTTCACCGAACTATCTAGGTTTGTCCCTGAATTTGTGTCATCTGAAAGGTTAAAGATGAGAAGGTCTGAGGAAGGTTTGGCCTTCTATATTCGAAATCAGTTAGCTGGACAACCAATGCTAACTTATTAAGAACTATATGAGCGAGCAACCGAAGTGGAAAGAGTGAAGACGGAGTTGAGGACACTGAATCCAATCAACTACAAGAGAAAGGGGTTTGAGCGGGGGACTCCAAGTGAGAGTGTGAACCAGAAGAAACCTACTCCTGTTCCCTCCAAGAGCCGTCCTGTAGGCTCAACAGCACCTTGTGCGAAATGTGGAAGAACAAATCATACCACTCCTGAATGCCGCGTTGGCACCAACAAATGCATGTGGTGTGGAAGTCCTGAACATCTTATCGCTGCATGCCCCCGACGATTAAAAGCTGTAGATAAGGGCGCAGCGAAACCCTTGGCCCCGCTCCGCCAGGGACCTCCACCTTCAAGGCCTGCAGTTGCAGGAAGGGCATTTGTGATGAACAAAAAGGAAGCTGCTACCTCTGGTACGGTAGTCACTGTAACTCTCTTTTTAAATTCAAAGCCATTTTGCGTATTATTTGATTCGGGTGCCACTCATTCGTTTATATCTACCCGATCTGCTAAACAATTGGGCCTTGATAACATAAGGATGACAACCAATTATAGAATCAAGCTACCCAATAATTCTGTGATTGAATGCTCCCTCTCTTATCAACTTGTTCCCATCACCATTGGTTCACCTTCCCTGTGGATTTGATTCAATTTGATTTGTCTTATTTTGATATCATTTTGGGGATGAATTGGTTGCATTCTTATGGAGCCCAAATTGATTGTGAAGATCTTAAGGTTATCCTGAAAGATGAAAAGGGGAGAAAAGTGTGTTTTTATGGGCAGAGAGAGGCAAACTCTTGTCCTTTGATTTCTGCTATGAAAGCAAGTAAGCTGTTATATCAAGGATGTATTGGATATTGGTGTTATGCTATCAGCACCCCAACAAAAGAAGAGGAAGTAGAGAATATACCCGTGGTTTATGAATTTGAAGATGTTTTCCCGGAAGAATTACCAGAACTACCCCCGCAGAGGGAAATTGATTTTGGGATCGAATTAATTCCTGGAGCCCAACCTATTTCTAAAGCCCCATATCGTATGGCCCCAAATGAGCTTAAGGAATTAAAGCTTCAACTAGATGAACTGTTACAAAAGGGCTTTATTAGGCCAAGTGTGTTACCATAGGGTGCTCCAATGTTGTTTGTCAAGAAGAAGGACGGAACCTTGAGGCTATGTATTGACTATAAGGAGTTGAACAAGTTCACCATCAAGAACAAGTACCCTCTGCCACGAATAGATGATTTGTTTGATCAATTACAAGGGGCAGAAGTGTTCTCTAAGATTGATTTGAGGTCAGGGTACCATCAACTTAGGATTAAACCTTATGACATTCCTAAGACAGCATTTAGAACCAGGTATGGTCACTATGAGTTCACAGTGATGCCTTTTGGTCTCACTAATGCTCCTGCGGCCTTCATGGACCTTATGAATAGGGTTTTCAGACTTTATTTAGACAAGTTTGTAGTGGTGTTCATAGATGACATCCTTATCTATTCTAAGGATAAGGAGGGACATGCTGACCAATTGCAAACAATACTGCAAACTTTGAAGGAGCATCAACTCTATGGAAAATTAAAGAAATGTGAATTTTGGCTGGAGAAAGTGGTATTTTTGGGTCATGTGATTACCAAAGAAGGAATTAAAGTTGACCCCCAAAAGGTGAAAGCAATCATAGAATGGCCAAGGCCTACCAATGTCACTGAAATTAGAAGTTTTTTGGGTTTAGCAGGTTATTATCGAAGGTTCATCCAGGACTTTTCAAAAATCACTTCACCACTTACCAATCTATTGAAGAAGGTGAATAAGTTCGAGCGGACTGAAAGATGTGAGAAAGCTTTCCAAGAGCTAAGGCAGCGACTAACTACCGCTCCAATTCTCACGTTGCCAATGGAAGGGAAGGAGTATATAGTTTATAGTGACGCATCAAAGAACGGTCTAGGGTGCGTACTGATGCAAGAGGACAACGTAGTGGCTTATGCTTCTTGACAACTCAAGCCATATGAGAAAAACTATCCTACCCCATGACTTGCAACTAGCAGCTGTGGTCTTTGCCTTGAAAATTTGGAGGCATTATTTATATGGGGTACCATGCAAGATCTATACTGATCATCAAAGTTTAAAGTATATCTTCACCCAAAAGGAGATCAATTTGAGGCAACGACGTTGGCTTGAGTTGCTTAAAGATTATGATTTGCAGATTCAATACCACCCTGGTAAAGCAAATGTGGTGGCGGATGCCTTGAGTAGGAAGGTGCAACATAGCTCAAACACTGTGGTGATTACTCAATTGAACCTCTTGAGAGAACTTGAGGACTTTGGGATTTAATTAGTATTTCAGGGGCAATTGAATGCTCAATTATCAGCACTTACGATTCAGTCGTCCCTGGTGGAAGAAATTCGACTGACTCAGGAAAGTGATCCCGAACTCCAAAGCATAAAGGAAAATTTAGAAAAAGGGAAGTCTCCGGGTTTTGTAGTACACGAGGATGGGACTTTACGGTTCCAGAATCGCCTATGTGTGCCCAAAAATGGGGAATTAAGAAAGCAAATCTTGGAAGAGGCTCACAATACTCGTTATTCAGTGCATCCAGGAGGTACAAAGATATATAGAGATTTGAGACAATATTTTTGGTGAAATAATATGAAGAAAGATGTTGCAGAATATGTGAACAAGTGTTTAATCTGCCAGAAAGTTAAAACAGAGCATCGGCACCCTGTGGGTGAACTACGACCCTTAGAAATTCCCACTTGGAAGTGGGATTCAATCTGAATGGACTTTGTTATGGGTTTACCCCTTTCTGCCTCGAAGAAGAATGTTATCTGGGTCATAGTTGATCGACTCACGAAGTTGGCTCATTTCCTTCCAATTAAGGATACTTGGGGATTAGAAAGACTAGCCCAACTGTATGTGAAGGAGATAGTTCGTCTACATAGGATCCCTCTAGACGTAGTCTCAGATAGGGATCAACGATTCCAAGCGCGCTTCTGGCAAGCACTTCAAAAGGCCTTTGGAACCAAACTAAACTTCAGTAGCTCCTATCACCCAGAGACAGATGGACAAACTGAAAGGGTTAATCAAATTTTGGAGGACAAGCTGAGAGCTTGTGTATTGGAATTCCAAGGGAAATGGGAAGATGATTTACCTTTGGTGGAATTCTCTTATAATAACAGTTATCAATGCACCATCAAAATGGCCCTATTTGAGACTCTGTATGGGAGAAAATGTAGAACCCCGTTGTGCTGGAGTGATTTGGATGAGGCACTGATTATAGGTCGTGAAATGATCCAAGAGACCACTGAGACAGTAAGAAGGATTCAGGAGCATATTAGGGTTGCCCAAAGTCGATAGAAAAGTTATGCAGACAAAAGAAGAAGGCCTCTAGAGTTTCAAGTCGGTGATAAAGTTTTTCTAAAAGTTTCACCAACTAAAGGTATGAAGAGGTTCGGAGTACGGGGCAAATTGAGTCCAAGGTACATTGGACCTTATGAAATCATTGAAAGGTTGAATCCTGTCGCTTATTGCCTAGAGTTGCCTGCCGACCTTGAGCACGTCCATAACGTGTTTCATATCTCTCAGCTTCGAAAATATATTCCAGATCCAAACCATACCATTGTATCTGAACCTATCGATATCGCTGAAGATCTAGTATATGAAAAGCGTCCTGTTCAAATACTAGATCGCAGGATCAAACAGCTGCGCAACAGGTAGATACCATTGGTTAAAGTACTCTGGACGAACCATACCTCCCAAGAAGCTACTTGGGAGACCGATGAGGCAATGAAAGCCAAATACCCACCTTTATTCGAGGTAACCCTGTTTGTTATGGATAAGTTCATCAGTTTCGAGGACGAAACTTTTTAAGGGGGGAAGACTGTAATAATCCGACCCTAAATTCTGTTTATTAATTTCATGTCATTAATCCATGTGATTGAGTTCATTTCATTCACATCATTTCTTTTTATATTCCCATCTTTTTATTATTCTCATTTGGACATTTCTAACGAGGCCATTACTTTGCAATTCGGGGTTTTGTTCTAGTCAATTTTGAAAATTGAGTTAGGCCTTGATATTTAAGAATTTAATGTTTAAAATTCTTTTTCATAGCACCACAACCATTAAATCCCAAATTTGTTTTTTTTTTTTAAAACAAACGCACTCGGTTTTAGTTCTTTCTCTAAACTCGAGCTAATTTAAAGCTGATTACGATGCAATAAGACTTGACCTTTATTTGATTAGCTAAATCCTCTTAATTAAGCCTTAATCAAGCTTGATAATTTTGACTTTTCTACCCTTATTTGCAGCCAAGTAAAAGTTAGTATAAAAATCAAAAAGTTGCTTCTTATCTTCATTTTTTTCAAGAGACTTTCCCTCTCCTCCTTCTCTCTCTTCACGGCAGCCCTCTTCCCAGCCACTATTCAACCACCTTTCAACCACCAAAAGCTCTAAAAACATCCCCCACTCTCCACCCCCAAACACCTCTTTCACTTCCATAAGCATCAAGAAGCATATCTACCTCTTTTCAAGCTCAAAGTAGGTGTTATTTTCACCCCTATGCTGATTTTTATTTTTGATTCTTGATCTTGTTGGTTTTTGTTTCTTATTTTGGTTGTTTTAGTGATGGATTATGTTGTTTTTATGGTATTAAGAATTATTTTGTTGATGGAATATGTTGGAGTTGAAATTGGATGAGGCTAGGGTTAGGGTTTCATATTGGTCATGCAAAGCTTCTTGTTTAAGTGATGTTTATGGCATGTTTTATCCTTGTCTTTTCTTATCTCTTGGTGTATTGAAGTTGTTATATTATTTATGGTGTTTTTGAAAAGTTAGGAGTGAGTTCAAAGTGACCCAAAGCTAGGGTTTGTCCAAAATGTAAGGTTTGGACCAACTAATGTTAAATTTGAGGTGTGTGGGTTTATGTGACTGAAAAAAGAGTTTTATTTGATATGAATATGAAGAGAAATTAATGGTGATGTTGTATGAGGTTGGGATGTACCAAAGTGTGTTATACACTCTTAAGAAAGGGTTTGAGTTGAGGTTTAGTGTTAAAAAAAGTGAAGGAACAACTAAAACAGTGCTGCTGAAATTTTCAGAAAAATAGGACAAACTTTGCAACAAAACTGGCAATAATCGGCCAGGCCAAAAATTCTATTTTTGGTGGGTAGATAGGTCCGGATGTTAGTTTTAAAATGACTCTTGAATCGCCTTAATCCGAGGTCTGTGGAGGAAGTTATAGCTATTTTACTAAACCTGGGCAGAATGGTTTTTTTCAGCACTGAAACATAACATATTGGTGTTCTAACCCCATTTTATAGAACCTGTCGTAGGAATCTTATTATGTGTCCTTCAGGAAAGTTTTAGAGGACTTTGTAAGCTGTTTATATTGGGGTCTTACGTCTCAGTTGGAGGTCAGGAGTATAAGTTGTGGATTATTTATTCCGTACCCTCGTCATAAACCCTTACCCTCTAAACTCGCTACCGTGCATTAACTTAGCATTTCTATACTTTATTTAACTTTATCAGTTTAATCTATTAACTGGTTCACACAAATTCTTTATAAGCCTTTTCTATTTAAGGGTATCCATTGTGCTAATTTTATTTAAAGGTATTCATTATCTAAATAAGTTCATTTCTAACCTCATATGCATATAATGATTTTGAATAGAATCAAGGCCTAAGCTCTCATTCTCTCCATTCTAGTACATCTATTTAAACTGTGAACTAACTTTTAAAGACCCCAGGTACGTTCATTAATTGTATCTTTAGAAATCAACACGTATTTATCGAAATTATACTGTTTTGGTACGTACATCAATGAATCATTTGAATCAGTGATTTATCACATAAGTAGTGACCCCATCAGTTACCAGTTACAGGGCATTGCCCTCCAGTTACCGGCGTGGCTTCAGGCCAGGTCTTTCGGTCGGCTTGGCAGGTGTACACCTATACATAGATCGTAACAATTACTAAGGGGTGCACTAATAGATAATAATTGGCAACTTAGCTTTATATACATCTCATTCCCTGTTTTAAAATCAAAATGAATTGCAAAGAGGGCCCTCATAATTTTCTTTCTCAATAAATCTTTATCAGTACAGGGATGCATGTACTGAGCTTTGGCTCATAGTTCGAAATGTTTTTATGTTTTGCTTTCGGAAAGTGTTCAGTAAACCGCTCCCAGGTGGGCAGGGAAGGTGAAGGTGATAAATAAGTCAGGACCGTCCATGAGATTGGCGGATAGAAGTGCTAAGAGTGGTAAGATGTTTTCATGTCTTATGGTGGTGTTTTTTTTTGGTGTTCCAGCTATATATGTCCGAACTGCAACATGTATTTTGATGTTATAATTGTATAATTAAACTGAGTTATGTATGATGATGTGATCCTGGGAAATTAGAATCATTCTCGTGTGTTGTTAAATGTTTCGAATGGTCGTGAATGCCCTCTAAGGTTATATTTTGATTTTATGGCTAAATTTTCATATTCAAGAGAAGCCTTGTCCTTGCGGACGGCGATAACGCCCATCCATGGATTTCTTGGTGTGCAGCTTAGGTAGGTTAATGCAGCTATGATTTATGTATTATTGGGGCGTTACTCCTCCCAAGAAGCGCTTGTTTAAGGTCCTTAGCTTGACCCTTAACTCCTAATAGTAGATAGTAATGATGCGGGATGTGGCCTGGGGGAGATGTAAAAATGTAAAAGAGGATCCGCTACCTCCCCAGGAGAAACAGAGGCGGTTGCGAAACGAAATGGGAGGGCCGCAGAAACAGTAGAAGAACCGGTAGACAGCATGTGGGATCCCCCATTTCCATCAAATGTATCAACCTCGGGAGCAGCATCGACTGGGGAAATGGGGATCGACGCCTCAGAGGGTGGGGAAAAAACAGGCGCTAAAGGCGGTGTAGGGGGAGAGAAACTGAAGTCCACCTTCTCCCCACACAGTTGGAAAAATAGAGTGTCTGCCTGAGCATTGATCACTGCCCCAGCAGTAGCAAGGAATAGGCGACCTAAGATGAGTGGGGCTGGAAAGTCTTCATCCATGTCAAGAACGATGAAATCGCAGGGGATGAGGAATTTGCCCACCTAGATCGGGACATCCTTCAGAATGCCGACAGGCTGCCTGATGGAACAGTCTGCTAGCTGAATAGTCATGTTGGTGGGCATGAGGTCCTGTAGTTGCAGCTTCTTACAGAAAGAGAACGGCATGAGACTCACACTGGCGCCTAGATCGCAAAGGGCTCTCTTGATCTGCATATCCCCTATGCAGCATGGGATAGAGAAACTGACAGGATCCTGTAGTTTTGATGGGGACCGCCTCGGTAAGAGTGAGTTGCAGGATTCGCTGATAGGGGCCACTGAAGCGTCCCCAGGTTCTCCCTTCTTGGACAGGAGTTCTCTCAAAAATTTTAAATGAGCAGCTGCTTCCTTGAGAGCTTCCAGGAAGGGGCTACTGACATAGATTCGACATAAGGTTTTCAGGAATTGCGCGAATCGAGGCTCAAGCTGAGATAGCTTGGACCATGCCAGTTGTTGAAGGAAGGGCACTGGGGGCTGGTATTTTCGAGCAGGAGGTGGTGGCCTAGTTTCCCCAGCAAAGCTCAGATTCTCTTTTCTCTTCTTCCCCTCAGTTCTGGCAGAATCAGGAACTGGAGCTATCTCCTGGAGAACCATTATTGGGCTCTCCTCTAATCCCTCTTTCATCGTGGAGATGACATGGACGTGACCTCGGGGGTTAGTCTCGGACTGGCCTGGCAGATGCTCTTGAGGTCGGGACAGGAGGCTCACTTGTTGAGCAATCTGAGCAATCTGCGTGTCCATCGTTTTCTGATGGGCGGCCATGGCATCTACCCTGGAGGTCAACAGATGGATTGACTCCTTAAGAGTCTCATTGGTCGTGGTCTGGGTTGCTATGAAGCGCTCCATGAGACTCTCCAGGTGAGATGTAGGCTCAGGAGGTGGAGGGGGTGGAGTGTATGGAGCTCTGTGGAAACCGGGTGGCTGGATGGAGTTCTGAGGGTGAGGGTTGGGATTTTTGTAGAGGGGATTTGGATGACTCTTCCAACCCTGGCTATAGGTGGTGGGGTGGGGGTTATTTTGTGGTGATGGGTTGTAATTGTGGAACGCGTTGACGTGTTCAAAGCTAGGGGGAGCATTGTAACACTCAACGGCAGTATGTCCCTGTACACCACAAGTCTCACAGTGTGCATAGGTCCCCATGGATGGCCTCGCAAAAGTGGTCGAAGGGGTGGCCACCTTATCCAGTTGCTGTGCAAGGACATCCACCCTGCTCGCCAGGAATGTCATAGTGTCTACCTCGTGTCTGCCACCACCTCTCTTGGGGGTGGCCCTCTTGCTTGCCTAGTGATAGTTGTTGAAAGCCATATCTTCCAACAATGCCTTTGCTGCTTCAATCGACTTGCCCATTATAGCACCCCCTGCTGCGGCATCAATCGAGATCTTCACTGACTGCTTCAACCCATTATAGAAGTTTTGGATTAGGAGCCAGTCAGGAACTCCGTGGTAGGGGCACTGGCGTTGGAGGTCCTTGAACCCCTCCCATGCTTCATAAAGGGACTCACCATCCTGTTGGGCGAAAGAGGTGATATCCGTCCTCAGTTTGGCGGTCTTGCCAGGTGGGAAGTACTTGCTGAGGAACGCCTTGGATAGTACTTCCCAAGTAGTGAACGAGTTGGGCTCTTCATTCTACAGCCAATCACTGGCTCTATCCCTTAGTGAAAAAGGGAAGAGCCTCGGTCGGATCACGTCGGCGGACACCCCATTGAGTTTGATGGTGTCGCACCTCGTAAGGAATTTGCGAAGGTGCGCGTTGGGGTTGTCCGAGGGATATCCGCCGAACTGATCACGCTCCATGAAACCGATGAGCCCTGGGTTGAGCTCGAAATTATTAGCCTCGATCGTCGGGCTAACAATCCATGAGGTGATGCCAGATGCTTGCGACAGGGCATAGTTCCGTAGCACCCTATTATCTTCCCGGGCCATTACCACTGCCTCTTTCTTCCTCCTTCTCGCTTCTCCGCTACGTCGGTGTGCGGCTGCTTCTATCTCAGGATCGAGGGGGACAAGATCTTGATCCCTCTGACTCCTCCTGCGCATACACAAGCACACAATACCCCGACATAAACAGTTTCTAGCAAGAAAAAGAAGAATGATGAACTAAAGCACAAGAAAAAGAAAGAAAAAAAGAAATGCCTAGTCTAGAGTATTCGAATCGATTCTAATATTGGAAGGCGCAAGTTTCCCGACAACGGCGCCAAAAACTTGTTGAGTTATACATATACCGCAAGTGCACGACGTAGCTGTAGCTAGCAACCGGCAAGTACGGGTCGTGTCCACGAGGAACTTGGTTTCAACTACCAGAACTGATTAAATTACTCAAGCTAGGCAATCACAGTTGTGGGTTGGAGACTAAACTAGCATAAACGATAGCAACTAAAAAGTGTAATAAACAACAGAATAGAAAACACCTAGGTTGGAATTAACAACACGATTATGCTAGTGAATCAGTTACTAACCCAATCAAACATTCCTAAGCATGCATCACAAATGGATAGATTGTCAATTAAACCCATCTCCTTCCTCTCTCAAGGGTCGAAGACTAATCCTGGAACTATAGTCGCCTATTCTCATGGGATTAAAGGTCGAAGGATTACAAGATTCACAACCTCAAATCCCAATTAGAATCTTAACTATTTTCATGTTAAAACCCTAATCGTCTACTAAGGCGCACTAGGTAAAAGTTTCGTCTCTCAATGCTCCCGTAAAACCCAATGAAAAGGATGAATGTTCTTTCGAGCATTTCATCAAGCATGTGGCGTGCATAGTAGATTTCATAATTGCAAAACAAAGGGGGAGAAGGGATTGGGCCAGTACAAGATTCAACTACACATATTCGGCGTCAATCCCAACATAAGTTGAAGGATTTAGCCACACATCAATTCATAATCAACAACCATAATCTCAATTCTACCAAACAACATTCAATTTACAAAAACCTAAAATAACAATAAAGAGAAGAGAAGGAATCGGGAAAACGAACTTGAATTGATTCTGCTGAAAGGTAGATCGAACTTCAATGTCGATGAATTCAATACAAAAGCAATGGGAATTAAAAGCCCGAATGTAAAACCTAAAAATTGCCTAAGAACGTCTGTGAAAGGAGAAAGAACTTAATGAAAACTCTATGCCCTTCAAAATAGGCCTCGAAGGAAATTTAAGTCGTGACGCGGAAACAGGGGCAGCACGGTCGTGCCTCGAGGCACGGGCCCACCGTGCCAAAACACTGCCGGAGTCACGCGAGCACTGCGCACGTGGCACGGTCGTGCCACTTGGCTAGCCGGCCTTTGTGCCGTGCTCGCGTGGTACGGTCTGGCGTTTTTCCCTGGGATGTCCGTGCTTGATCCGTGGAACTCTACGCGGCGCTTAATTGACCTCCTTCGCGACTTAGATCCGCCTCCTTAACGCTCTTTTCTACCAAATATTAACCATCTTTCAGTTCCTTCAACAAAGTTTCTGAAATTACAGAAAGACGTCATATGAGCGAAATATATCCGCAAGAGATCAATTTGACCTTTCTCTGACGTGATAAAGCATGCAAATATAGGAGAGATCGAGTCAAATACGGACTAAAATATGGTACAAATAGAGGCTCATCAGTAGTTAGTTGACATAAAAAAATAACTTATTGATGAGTGTAATTAAAGTTTGCTAATAGGTCCTTTCAGTTATATGGTTATGTCATGTTTAGAAAATTAGTCGTCCCCCTTGTTGCATGACCGCTGGTATGTTTCTTAGAATATGTGCAAAGTCAAATGAGACATTATTTTAGAATGGAGTGAGTAATTAACATAGTCATCGTTGATTTACTGATTTGAAAAGTAAGCATAAATACATTAATCAAAATAGAAGTCATGTGGCATCTATAACTGTTGCTATACTCAAACAAATATAGAGTTAAAACAATGAAATATTACTTTTGATTGAGAAAACTAATCAAAATATTTTTGAGCACTTCTCTTTTACTCAATCGTTGCTTCTTGATGCAACCTCTAATAAGGAGATAAAAAGATATTGCACAATCTTCTATTCGAAAAGATCTATCTGCTTTCATAATTCATATTTGAAAAATTAATGTTAATTGCAGGCTAATCTTGTTATTAATCAATAATTCCATACAATCAGAACGACATAAAATTGACTCAAAAGAACCACTTCAAGAGTCAAAAAATATTACAATCGACCAAAATAGGGTACCAAGAAACTCTTAGAAATTGGGATGAATATTTACCAGTGGAAGAAATACTATAGTAGCTGTAAATAAAGGAGACTTTGGGACTTAGCATTAGCAAAAAACCAATGCTAGCCTTATGAAAACAAAAAAGAAAGTTCGGGTTTTTTTTTGGAGTGGCGAGGGGGACGCTAAGGTAGGCAATTGTAGTTCTCTCTATATTACTATTGTCTATTGTCCATACAATGATTAAGACTATTTGGACTTTTTTCTGCATTTTGAAAATTGATAGATCAAAAGATTATAGTGAAACCTTAATACAAAATAATTTGTTAAGGGTTACAAGAATATGCAACAACTAAATAATTTATCATGATGTTGAAAAATGATCTAACTATCTACTAGCTTAAAATTAAAATACTCTGATAATACAAGGATACTCATGAAAACTGAAGGCCACCTTAAAAAAAGAAAAAAGAAAAAGATGCCCGTAGTCGGCCCCACATTTCCAATGGTTATCTAACTTTCTTATAATTTCTCCTCGAATCTTTCTAGCATTCGTTCTATTAACATATTGTTTGTGTTCTTTTCTTTTCTAGGACTCTAGCTAGTGCTTCGCATCATTCTTCTAGCCGTTCTTTTTCATTTCTTTTTGACTTATTTATAGTTTTAACAAATTACATAAAGAATTCACCGTAAATTTCATCTAAACAAGCTCATTTTAAGGTGAAATTTGATTTGAATATATTTTGGTTAATCAAGTAGAATTTTGTATTGCCTTTCTCCTTTTTTAATCTAATTTTCTTTTTTAGTCGTTGGTCATTCATCAAGTAAAAACAAACGAATATCTGGTGATGAGGAGTAAACCTCTTCTAATTTTATTTTTTTTTTAAATTCACAAGTCACAAACGAAAGTTCATTCAAGTACGTGAACACTTGTTTCTACAAATAAGATTTCTAGTTTGTGACTTGTGAATAAAAAAAAAAAAAAATAAATTTTTTGCCTTTTGTTTCTATTAAAGATCCCCCCCCCCCCCCCCCCAAAAGAGGTTCTTATCAAGGAGAATAACTTTAAACATTTGATCTTAAGGTTCTTGCTTGCTCAAGATACAAAGAATAACCAAAGACCAGGAATAAAGGTATAATGCTGGGCTTGAACTTCCTTCATTCAGAGGCAACAAACGACCAAAGGAATGGTACGGCTGGCCCTGAAATTAAATTACGCAGATGCATTAATGTAAGGTGATATTTTATTTTTTTTCCCTGATAAATGGAAAAAATAGTTATATATGAAAGTTGAACCTCCATGTGTACAACAATAACGATCAAAAAGTAACCATCTAAATTGATTGGTATATATATATATAGATATTCGTATCTATATATGTAGAGTAGACCCGATATGGGCAACGGGCTGGGTATTTATTAGGTCAAGCAGGCCAGCCCGTTTAAAATAAGGTCAATAAAAGATCGGGTCAATAATGAACTAAATCAATAGTGGGTGGCCCATTAAGGCATATTAATGGGCCAAACTAGATTGATCCATTAGCGGTCCATTTAGTGACCCTTTTTTTTCCACTTACTTGACACACTAATTTACATGTTACAATTAAACTTTTTATACATAATAATAATTATTATACATATATATATATATATATATATATATATATATATATATATTTTGACAAGTTTGTTTCACTTTAAAACGGGCCAAGAACGGGTCACCCATGAATTGACCCCATCCGACCCGTTTATTCACACAAAAAACTCGACTCGGTCCACTTTGTAAACGGGTTGACGCTAACCCAACAAGACGCGATCCATTGCCTACCCCAAGAAACGGCACTATGAAAGAAAAATAAATGTCAAAGACTCTTCTATTAACTTGTCAGTTGTTAGTGTGAACCTGTAAGATTGAAATATATGTTGGACTTGAAATTTATCGAATCCAAAATACACAATAAATTCGATTACACTCATTTACATATTTTTTTTTAGTACTTCCAACAATTTAATACCCCAAAATTCCTGCCACTAAGCGGAGTGTTGGAGGTCTGATGTAGTAGCCTTATCTCTAAATTGCAAAATTGCAGAGAGACTGATTCCAATTGACCTTAAATTTAAAAATCATCGACCGGATACTACGCCACAGAAGTAGAATAGAGGAAGTTTAGCGAAGTATTTTACTTTAGTCCGTACAATCCAAACTAAAAATATAATCTAATTTTATCTTTTTTAACTATCTAAATTTTGGACATAATTTTATTTGAGTACTTGAATTGGCATATTTGGGCCGTTCTAAATCCCGTGAAACACGTTGTGAGATTCTTCATTGCTTCTGAAGTAACGAGTTGGCTTTAATTTTGAGTCCTAGGATTCTTTCCTTCATGCGGTCTTTGTAGATGCTAAAGAAAAGTTGCAGGAACTTCAACAGCCCGAAAACAGTAAAGCTACGGAGCCTTGTTGGATTACTTGTCTAGAGAGCCGTCATACAGAGGTTACTAACGCGAAAAAGCAAATATATGTACATATAGGGGCTACTCAAATAGCGTAAACTACTTCGAAAGATGACTAGGATGAACATAAAACAGTGTTATCTATCCCTCACTCAGAATTGATTATCAAACATGGTACTGATAGTAACTGAAACTAAAACTATTAATCACTAATTTTATAAAAAAAAAACATATATTATGATTTTTAAGGAAATGGAACCCAAATACATCAAAAATAAAGTTCTTCTAACCATAATTGAGGATATGGTTCATGATCAATAAATATGTTTTTAATTATTGCGATAGATAGATCTGCTGAAAATCACTAAACATAATTGTGATGATCATTAAAACTGATTCTATTGATCACTGACTAATATCATGAACAAATTAAAACATATATAACAATTGTTCATGAAAATAAAGCTGAGATTGCAACAAATAAAGCTTTCCTAACTACAAATTGAGTGCATAATTTATGATCAACAAACATATTTATAATGATCACCAATCATCATTTCAAGATCATTATATTAATGAAATATTCTACTCACATATGGATGATAGATGTAATCACCAAAAATATATATAACTCTCATGACTGCTAGTTACAAAAAATCTATTGATAATTAATTAATATCATATGTAAAAATATATATTATACACACAATCTATGATGGATATGTTTGATAATCGATAGTTTTAATTCTAGCGATTAATAGTTGCAGTTTCAGTGATAATCAATACTATATTTGGTGATCAATTCTAAGGAAGAGACAGATAACGCCTCTATATGCTCATTCTACTTACCCTACAAAAAACCTCACCCTATATAAGTAACCTGGTATATACATACATACATACA
>JACYFF010031959.1:2512253-2525797 GCA_017589665.1 Selenicereus undatus
ATATCTTAAATTTAAATACTCCGTGCATAGCACGGGTCCATACTAGTAATAATAAGTGGGAAAGTATGCTTTTGCAAGGTTAATTTTGAATATGGTTTGACATGTACGTTTTTAAAATCTTTTTCCCTTATTTATAATTTTAATGAATTACATAAGGTTTTAGCTGTAAAATTTCATCTAAACCAACTCATTTTAAGACAAAATTTGATTTGGAAATGTTTTGGCTAATTAAGTAGAATTTTGTGTCGCCTTTCTCTCGTCGTAATCTAATTTTCTTTTTTATCTTTCGTCATATATCCATCAAGTAAAACCAAATTAATATCTGGTAGTGAGGAGCAAGGCTCTTCCAATGATTTTTTTTTTTAAGTTCACAAGTCACAAACTAAAGTTCATTTGATTGCTTGAACACTTGTTTCTGCAAATAAAATTTCAAGTTTGTGACTTGTGAATTGAAAAAAAAAAAACCTAAATTTACGAAAGTTGGTTCTAATTAAGACACTCCCCAAGGGGGGGAAGTGTTGCGCCTAGACCTGTCAATTCTGACGGGCGGGTAAAATATGGATCAGGTGTGTTTGGGTTCGGGTAAAATACGGGTCGAGTGTATTTCTAGTTTAGGTAAAATACGGGCGGGTGTATTTTAGTTTTACAGGTTTCGAATCAATCCAACGGGTTTAGAGCGTCTTTTCTATGAGTTATTTTTCTTTTTTCAAAATCAAAAATTCTGCATATTTATTACTCAAAATTGTCATTATTTAATGAAAAATCATAATAATTGTAATTTTTCAAAAGAATATTGAAAATATTCAAACTTTTCATTATAATATATTTCTCAAAAGAATATTAAAAATATTCAAACTTTTTATTATAATATATGAACATTTTGTATGGTCGAGCAAAGAATCAAGCCCCACTTGGTTTTGGGTAGATCGACCCATACATTGAAAGAAGGTCAGTAGTGGATTGGCTATTTATGGGGTGGCCCGTCTAAAGTATTTTAATGGGTTGTAGTAGTTTGACCGCTAATAACCTATTTAATAATTTAATATTTTTATTAACTAACTTACCAATGTCCAATCAGGTAAAATTTTATTAATGGGTCGACCCCAATATGAATACGGCTACCCGTTTTCCTTCCACAAGCATCATAGATCAAGATTAATTAGAATGAAAGCCAAATAAAATTAAATAAAAGAAGTACAAGATATTATCTTGCAGTTATAACATCAAAAATTTAAATTATTACAAATTAATTAATTTAAAAAATAAGTAGACATATTTGTTTAACTAAAAGGATATAATGGTATGACTTGCGTATCTTTAATGCTTGTCTTCTTTTAAATTAACTTTTTTTAAAAGATTAGATAGCTATTTTATGCAATTTTATACTCACTTTTAATGTTTTTTCATTTAAAATTTGTGTACGATATTATTTTTAGAGAATGGAGAAGAAAAAATAAGGTTATTATTGTTTAATTTGTAAATAGATGCAATAGTTATATAATGTCTTTTTAAACTATTCGATAAAAATGACTAATCATTATTGTTAAGAGCGACAAATCATAGAAAAATCAAAAACTAAGGATATAATATTCGGGTTCAGCGGGCCAGTTCGCGTTTGACCTACGAATTTGCAGGTTTTTCGGGTTCGGTTTATTTTGGCTTCTGGTCGAGAAAATCGTGTTCAAACCCCAAAATTTTCGAGCAAGTTCGGGTCGGGTTAACAAGTCAGGTCAATTTTTGCCAGGTCTACTTGCACCTATATTTGACCTCATTTTATCCCTTATTTGATCTATTTTTCTCATGGTTTTCATGTCGAATCTAGATGAGAAAGGGTTAAATTCACTTCCTTTGATTCAATGGTACTTATAATGTGTTTTGTCTTATCTTTAGGAGAAATTCTCTAGTTTTGATAGAAAGGAAGGCTTTGGGAATGAATTGAAGGATACACAGAGGTCCGACAAAACCCCAAGAGCACAACTGAGAGCTGCAGGAAGCGCACGGTCATGCTGCGGGATACGCATGACCGTGCCACCAAGGCAGAAGGCACGCATGATCTGACGCACAGCCGTGTGCCCAGGCTGTGCCCCCCCTCCATCCGTGCGTTGTAGTGTTTTTTGGCTTATTTAAGGGAGTTTTCTCTCCTTTTTTCGGGGGAGGCCTTTTTGGGTTATTTTGAGGGCCAATTAGGGTTTAGCTTAGCCTCCAATAAACCCCTTTAAGGGGATATTAGATTAGGGAGTTCTTGTATACATTGTAAAAGATTTTGGATTCACAATTGAAGACTAAGCTCTTCTTCTCCTTTTCTCTTTAATTTCATGCTTTTTAATTTGTTTGCTAGTTCAATATATTATTGTTTTGCTTTGGTTTCAATGTTTGTTTATGAATTAAAGCTTTGATCTCTGGTTGTGATTTGTTCTTGAGATGGCCAATTGATTCTTGTTTAGGCCTTGACCTAACTTGTTTATGCTAGAATTTAGGATTTTCTCTCACGCCCGTCAAGTGTTCGATAAAATGCTTGAAAGAGCTTTCATCCATATTTTAGACTTTTGTTGAAATGTGAGGTCAATTGTCTAGTGCGAGTAGAGAGAACAACTAGCACTTGGACATGAAAATAGTCTGGGTCCTAGTTAGATCTAGGGTTGCTACTTTTGTAGTTTAATTAGGCTAATCTCATGAAAATAAGTGGCTAGAACAATTAAACTAGCCTTCGGCCCTTAAGAGGGGGCGTAAGTGAGCTTTGATGGTGCAACCGAGTAAGCCTGAATCCTAGCATAACTTGGAAAGGTTAGGATTTGACTTGATTAGTTGGTGTATCTCACGTTTAATCATAATCAAAGTCTTTTGTTTGTTTTAGTAGCTTAGTTCTATTTTCTATCCCCCTTTTTGTTTTGCTTAGCTTGAAACGCTTTAGTTGGCTCTGGTAATTGAAAATACAACTCCCTGCGGACGACACCCCGAGTACTCAACAATGCACCTTACACTTGGGGTTTATAAATATTAAAATTTTTTACTAACAAAAAGCATGATGGGATAGGGAGAGTAAGTTTAAACATTTGACCTTAAGGTTCTTGCTTGCTTAAGATACAAAGAATAACCAAAGACCAAAAGCTAGTGAAGGTATATGCTCTTTGTTAAATTCCTTGATTCAGAGGCAATGAACAACCAAAGGAATGGTGAGGGCGGGCCTGAAATTAAATTATGCAGATGGATTGTAAGGTGATTTTGTTTTTTTTTCCCCCTAGTAAATGGAAAAAATCGTTATATATGAAAGTTGGACCTCCATGTGTACAATAACAATGATCAAAAAGTGACCATCTAAATTGATTGGTAGTTATATTTATTTATTTATTTATGTATATATAAGACGACACCATGAAAGAAAAAAAAAGTGTCAAAAACTCGAACTTGTAGTTTGTTAGTCTGAACCTGTAACATTGAAATATACGTTAGATCTCAAATTTATCGAATCCAAAATACACAGTAAAATCGATTACACCGATTGATATTTTATTTGAGTACTTGAATTGTCATATTTAGGCCGCTTTAAACCGCATGAAACCCATTGTGGGATTCTTTATTGCTTCGGAAGTAAGGAATTAGCTTTGTCTCAGGTGGATGCGGTCTTTATAGATGCCAAAGAAAAGTTGCAGGCGCTTTTGCTTTCGCTACCCCTATTACATCGAATAAACTTTTAATTTTAAGTTTCTTTCCTTCCTCTTTCAAGAAAAGTTGCAGGAACTTTAACAGCCCTAAAAAGATTAAAGCTAGGAAGCCTTGTTGGATCGGATTACTATGTCCAGAGAGCCCTCATACAGAGCTTACCAAAGCCAAAAAGCAAACACACACGCACATATATAATTTAGGAAACTTTATCTAATTAAAATTAACATTTTTTTTCGATTACGTTGATGCCAAAGGCGAAGGGAACGCCCAACATACAATCAAACGATCACAAATGCCACAGGAAAGGATCAAAACACACATCTAAACCAAGGCATCTAAAATCGATACTCACTAAGAGAACAGGATGGGGATTGAGGAAAAATTCTTTGCTAGCATCTCCGGTGTGTAAGAAATATTCTCCTTCCAATACCTAGACCATGTGGCCACTCTCCAACATATAGTATGGGTTAACTCTTCAGTGTCCATGGGTTGATGATCAAAGACCATAGCATTCCTCTGCACCCACAAGCTCCACGTTGCTGCGAAGAAGGTTGCAATCCATAGCTTCTTCCTAATTTTGTTCCTCACTCTTTGACTCATCCAGCTTTCATAGTGCTGTCTCAAGGTATCATGTCTTGTTATATTGTAGCCTAACCCGGCTGCTAACTTTTCCCAAATACGCCATGACATTGAGCAGTTAACAAGTAGGTGATCGATGTCTTCTTCCTGGGTATGGCAGAATGTACAGTGCACAGCTTGGGGGGATATAATTCCTTTTCGACATAGCATGGCCTTAGTGTTGAGTTTTCCGAGCAAAGCTAACCACATCATTAATTCAACCTTTGGTGGGGCTATATTTACCCAAACACTACACACCAATTTATCGATGGAGACCCCTTGGTCTGGAGCTGTCTCTGCCTTGTTAAGGAGAGCTTTGACCGAAAAACTTGAATTACCACACCATAACACCCCATCAGTCCTATTCCTTCTAGGGTGAGCCTGCGATATCGTAGCCTCCAGCATTGTAGCCTCATACTGCTCCTCCTCAGATAGGGGTCTTTTCCAGGAAAGAGTCCATCTCCATGTAGGGCCTTCAAACCAACCCATACTTGAAATGGGTTCCTTTTGTTGAGAGGATATTCTATAAAGCCCTGGGAACTTACTGCACAGGGCGTCGTTCATTGCCCAAGGGTCTTCCCAGAATCGTATGGTACATCCATCGCCCATTTTTAAGCTGAGATTTTGTAGAAAAACATCCTTGATACGAGACTCTTCCTTGCCCAGTTTCTTGATTTCTTTCCATGGCCCTGGCACTTATGATAGTGTGCTAGACGGGAGTCTAAAATGGTCCTCATTATGAATAGAACTTACCACTGTTCTCCAAAGTGCACCTTCTTCGCAAGCATATCTCCACCACCACTTGAAGAGTAATGCTGCATTTTTCAGAATTAGATCACCTACCCCCAGTCCCCCTTGACTCTTCGGATTTTGGATCACCTCCCATTTGACGACGGCACAAAACCTTCCCTCTTTCTTGCCATTCCAAAGAAACCTTTTTTGCATCCTAATGATTTCAGATGCTACTCTCTTAGGCAACTTGAAGATGGATAGGTAGTAAATTGGTAGACTGTTGAGCACAGCCTTAATAAGGATCAGTCTTCCCGCTCTAGATAGGCAAGTAGCCTTCCATGAACTCAGCCTTTGCTGTACTTTGTCAATGATGGGCCTCCATGAGGAGTATTTCCTCATGTTAGCTCCTAATGGTACACCCAAGTAGGTGAAAGGCAGTTGTACCACCTGGCATCCCAAATTGGCTGCTATACTTTGAGCCCAGCTATCCTCCTTGCCGAGGGCTATAATGCCTGATTTGTCATAATTCACTTCTAGGCCAGAGAAGGAGTAAAAGCTCAGTAGAATTCTCTTAATGTTTTGGAGGTACTGCTCATTAGCCTCACAGAGTATCAGGGTGTCATCTGCAAACTGTAGGTGGCTCACTTGGATGTTTCTCCTCCCTACCTGCAGTCCTTTGCAAATCCCCCTGTCTATAGCCTTTGTTATCATTTTGTTGAATACTTCCCCCATCAACACAAATAGGAATGGAGATAGGGGATCTCCTTGTCTCAATCCTCTACTCATTAGAAATGGTTCACATGGTCTCCCATTGAACATCACTGAGATAGAGGCTGTGCAGCCGTGCATCCAATTTCTCCATTTGGCTCCAAATCGCATTTCTTCTAGTACCTTGTCTAGGCTCGACCAATCAACGGTATCATAGGCCTTTTGGAAATCCAATTTAAGAAGAACCCCAACCTTTTTACTCTTCTTTAACCAATTGACAGCTTCATTTGCAATTAGTGCTCCGTCAAGAATTTGTCTCGTAGGGACAAACGCTCGTAGGGACAAACGCTGTCTGCGTTTCCCCCACAAGGTTTGGCATCACCTCTTTGATCCTTCTGCTAAGGACTTTAGTAATAATTTTATAGATACTTCCAACCATACTTATGGGTCTATAATGAGATAACTCACTTGGGCATTTTTTCTTCGGGACTAGGGTCACCCATGTGGAGTTAATACTGGCATCCAGGCATCCAGACTCAAAGAAATTCATGATGTATCTGGTGAATTCGTCCCCTATGACTGCCCATATATGTTTGATACATTTGATGTTGAAGCCATCATACCCCGGGGCCTTTGTTGGGTCGCAGCTTTGTATAGCATCTTTTATTTCTTGCAAAGTGACTGGCGCTTCAAGCTTCTGTTGCTGCTCCGTGGTAAGCTTTGCAAGTCCAAGCGATCCTATATCAAAGGTTGAAGATTCCTGTTTGGTATATAATTTCTTGAAATAACTGATAACTGCCTTCTTTAGCTTGCTTGGCTCAGTGATGATCTGACCATCTACCGTCAACTTCTCAATGAGCTTTTTCTTCCGCCTCATGGTAGCTACAAGATGGAAATATCTTGTGTTTCGGTCCCCTTCTTTCAAGATCCTGCATCGTGACATTTGTTTCCAAAATCTTTCATTCCTGGTCATCCAAAACTCTAACTGTGTCTGCAACGCCATTCTTCTATGCCACTCACAATCTGATAATTCACTACATTGTGCTTGTAAGTCCAGTTTTTGGAGCTCTTCCTGAAAAGACTTAATTTTTAAGTCAATGTGGCCGAAGACTTCTTTGTTCCACCTTCTCAATGGACTCTTGATAGCCTTTAGCTTCTTGTGGAAGGGTAGCGAAGCTAGTTGGATCCATTCCTTCCTAAAAAGACTGATAAAGCTGGGCTCTTCTAGCCAGCAATCTAATGCTCTAAATGGGGCAGGGCCCCATGCTGCTTGAGACATTGACATGATCAGGGAGTAGTGATCAGAGAGTTGTCTGTCCTTGCAGGTTACCTGGATGTGCTGGAAATTTTCAAAAAAATCCTTTTCAATCATGATTCGATCGATTCTGCTTGCTGAATTCTTCCTCAACCAGTTATATTTCTGATTAATATCCAAGTCCATCAATTGCAAATCTTGAACCAGGTCTTGAAGTTCTCTCATACTACTTGTCATTTGCAAAGCTCCATGTCTTTCTGAGGGGTGTAAGACTTCATTAAGATCACCCATAAGCAATAAAGGAAAATTCAGATATGATTTTAGACCTCGTAGCTGGTTCCATACACCCATTCTGTGGACTGGGTCATTTGGGGCATAAATAACACATATAGCGCATGTGAAATGCTCTTGTAAGAATTCACCTATAACACAAATCCATCTCTGCATGGTATAAGTATTAAAAGGTCTGAATGACTCTTTGTGCCATGAGATAATTATGCCACCTGAGCCTTCTTCTGCTTGTACATGCCTCCAATCAATATCTTGGTGTCCCCAGCAGGACCACAATTCCCACTGAGAAAGTTCTCCATGTTTAGTTTCTACCAGTCCCAGAAAATCTAAATTCTCCTCCTTAATTAGATTTCTGATGCACTGCTTCTTACTAGCTGCCCTCATGCCCCTGATGTTCCAAACAGCCACTTTCATTGTTCCTTTGCAGTTGCACTACTTCGGGTTCTTATCGTCCCCTCTTGTTGTGGAACCTTTTTGCTTTTCTTTAAGCTTTTGGTAATTCTGACCTCTGCTGCTCTTTCATTAGCCACCACTGACACGCCTAGGAGTTTTCCAATTTCAAGAGATTCTCTGACGAGTTGGCGAATGTTGTCTGATGTTTGGTTGCTAGAAGTATAACTCCTTCTAGACTGTGATAGCTTAGCTACTGCCTTCTTTCCCTTCCTTTCTTTTCGTTTAACACATATTCCTTGTGTGGCATATCCTATTCTGGTAGAGGGCTCACACCATTTGGGTTGTGAAATCTCTCTACTAGCTTGCTGGATATGAATTGGTTCATAGCAGTTGGGCTCAAGGATATTCTCAAACCCAGGAGGTGGTTGAGTATCACTCCCAGTCTGTACCACACTATTTCCCCAAGAAGCCAACCGTTTGTTGATCTTAAACATCTCCTCGGAATAACCATTCTAACTAAAGTTAGCCGTCTTAGTCTTGTTGCTGGAATGCACACTTAATTCCAAATTGTCTTTTGGTCTCCCCCCCTTTCATTAGCTTTCAACTTGCTTTCAAAATTAGGAGACTCATGGGCTTCCTCCTGGGGGGCCACCCCATTCAAATTACTGAGAGACTTCTGGACTTCCTCTGAATTAGCCATTGTAGCCGCTTGTTCTAAGCCAATGGCGTTAACCTCTAGGTTATTAGGGACCTTCAAGTTGCTGTCTGTCACATTCTCTGCTGACTCTTTTGTATCATCTAGGTCCTCAAAGCCTATCACGCCTTCATTTGAGTCTGTGACTTCCTTTGGTGGACTTGCCGAACTTGGTATAGCTCGTTGGATTTGATGAATGGCCGAACCTACCCCCTTCACTGTGATTCTATACCCTGAATCCCCAATGTGTAGGACAAAATCCCCTGTAATTGTCTTGAATATGGCAGTATCAATTAAGATTCTCATGGATTCAAAGGATTCCGTTTTGTCAATGGCTCTTTCTAAGCAGATCATTCTGCCCCACAGCTCTGCTATATTTCTGAAATTTTCCTTGTGCCATCCATGCGGTGGGACTCCAAGAACTTCAATCCAAACTCTACGTACTTCACAAACTTCACATTCATCCCATTTTTTGACATCGACAAACCATTGATGTAGCTCCTCTGGGTTGCTTAACACTTCCTCCATCTGTTGTATTGTAGGAAATGTCAAAATAAATTTATACTTGCTCAAAGCACATATTTTCGTAAACAGGCCAAAGCCCCCGATTAAAGCCGATGCCAACGCACCAAAGTCCCTGGGACTATCCGTAGTGCATACAATGCTGCAGTGTAGTTTCTCCACCAATTCTTCATTTACTTGACCCTTCACAACCTGTAGTTCTTCTTCTTGACTGTTGACATGGTTATCAACTTTGGTACTTATTTTCTTGCGCCATTCTTGTTGTTCCGGGCCCCGCTTAGTGTTCTGTTTCCCTTTTGTGGCCCTGCTTTGGACTCTCATTCTTCCCTTTTCAAATCTAGCCATGGAGACTTTTATTCTGGAACCTCTAACTAATGAATTATTGTGCATCCTGATACTTCTGGCTGCCTCTTCTAGGCTCCCAAATCTCATAAACCCGTACCGCCTTCCCGTACTTTTGCTTCTCCTGGCTGGAATGTACACGTCTTTGACTATACCGGCTTTGCGAAAAATTCCTTTCAGGCCATATTGATCCAATTTTTCCGGGATGTTTTGGACAAAGACTGAAAATTCCTTCTGTGGTTGTGCGTTATCCTGTCTTCCTCTTCCTCTGTGGCTAGTCTTCTCACCTCTTCCTGCCCCCATTTTTCTCTGTGGCTAACCTTTCCTGAATGTAATCATACGAGGTGTGGTCAATTCGTCGAACAGTTGGCGTGCACCGATTCAACAGGCTTGAGATTTCTGTCTTCTACACTATCTGACACTGTTTCTGTTTCTGTGAAGATCCACTCAGGGTAGAGCTCCCGGAGCTCCGTCCTCCAGGGGAGGACGAAGGTCTCTCCGGTGACTCGCTTCCCACTTCTAGAGAGAAAAAGAATGTGGACAAAAGTTAAATATTAATTAAAATTAACATTGAAAGTTGCCTGATTAAACTCAATATTCTTACTTAGCTTGCCTAATTATTTCCTTCCATCCATTCATCAGGGCATCCCTAGGCCTGCTTGTTGCTGAAAATAAGAATTCTATCTCGTAACCCTTATTTTACAATTGGAACCTTTTACAGCCTCAAGGAATTATAGATGATAATCTGTAAGAATTTTGCCAACATGATCATTCCTTTTTTTTTTTTTCCTTGATTTTTTCCCGCAAAGCCAATACCTGAGTCTCTCTCCACTTGTTGAGCCATATATATTCAGCAGTGTTGCTCTCAGAGAGAAAAATTCGTTGACTAAGCAATCATCATAAATGAGACTCTTTTTTTTTTTTTTTCACTCGTACTGATGAATGAAGGATTTACATATATATGTGGTTGCATAATTGAGAAACATCCGTTACAAATAGTAAGCTCGGGTATGCTTCACAAAATGTATACCTTTGTTACTTTGCAACTCTAAGGACCAGTTTTGACTTGACTTGGCATGGTTTTAATGTAATAATATTTCCTTGTCCCCCCGCCCCCCCCCCCCAAAAAAAATATACAATTAGGCCCTATTCTTTTCGTGGGTTAATTCTAAAATACCAACCTCAATCTACTTCAATCTACTTCAACCCGCTTCTATTATCCTAACCAAGTTCAATTAATTATCACATAAAAAAAATTCAACTCACGCCAATTCACCTCAACCTAAACCCATCTCAACCTACTTCAACATATCTCAATTTACTTCACCATTTTATCCATCCCAATTTACCTACAAAAAGAACAGGCTCTTAGTATACAAACTTTATATTGTAACCTTGAGAGTACATTATACGGTAGAATTAAAAGAGTAAAGGTGGATTATGGACAAAAATTTTCCAAATATAGAAAAGAGGAAGAGGAAGGGCATCGTAATTTTGACCCTATAAATTCAAGACTATTACATCATAATATGTAATGTAATTGGAGTTCATTGTGAGGGGTTTTTTTTTTTGTTTTCTTTTTGGGGGTTGGGGCCTCGGGGTGGGGAGGGGGGGGGGGAGACAAGACCGACCATGCCTCAAATGTCCCGTGGGCTCCTGTTGGGCTTTTACAAACTACTGGGGCGTACTCCACACACGAGCCCAGAACCAGAAAGGCAGAAAGCTTTTAACAATTAACATCATGGTACAATGTGGTCTTCCTCCACTGAATATCAAATTTCATTTTATTTTTTTTCATTATTTGTTCAAGTAAAATGAATTTGTCATCTACTTTTCTTCCACAAAGTTGCAGTTATAGGCAAAGGACATATATAAATACTTATAGCGCGCATAAAATTACAATGCTATTTGTTTTTTTTTTTCCATCGTACGTAATAATTCTACTAAGAAAGTAATTATATACATACATAGGCTCCTTTTCTTATTCAACAATTCTAATCTGACAACTAGTCATTCGTTGCAACTGTCATTACGAGGCCATTTAGGGCTAGTGGCAAATTTGCTTAATAGTGTTGTTTAAATTAACACCTTTTATTTGATACGTTTCTTTTTTGCAGGAACTCTTTTTGTCTCTTGGCGATTCTGGCTGCAAGGAAGGGTGGAGTAGCCACGGACTAATTTGCCCTTGAATAAAAGAAATGGTTGACAACTCTTTCAGTCTTTCTCCTCCTTTACTATTCTTTTTCTCTCTCCTCACCAACTCTTTGCTAATTGTATTTTTTTTCTCATTGTAAATAAAAATATTAATCCAATATTTTCTTATTTAAAATAGATTATTTTGTTAGGATTCATCATATAAATAAAAAATTAAATATTTAAAATATAGTGTAATATTTTTTTAAAGAATTTTAGTCATGTTATTCTTTTCTCTTGTTATAAATAAACTCATTTTTTTCTATAAAAAAAACTGTTAAGTATTATTATATGACTTTGGATAAAAATTTCTAATTTAAATAAAATTATCATTTGACATTATTCATCTAAAATTTTTATTTTTCAATTTTAGTGATTTCTTATTTTAATGAAAAAAATATATGATGGAAATCTAACCACTAAATCAAGAAGGCTAAACTCTAAATCCTAAACCTCAATCATAAATACTTGTGCCCCATGTAGTAGTTAAAAGCCATAGATATATGTGAACCTCGAACTGTCAATATAATTACTTGAGTTCATTTAAGTCAATTTTCAAGATAGAATAAATCCATTTGTTAGCTTCCAATTACAAATAAGTTTTGTTTCTTGAATTAAGATAGCTGGGCTTTTTCAAAAAAGTAAATAGATAGGCCTCATTATAATTAAACTAATTACAGAGACAAGGTATTTGCATTTTCTTTTTCTTTTCTCTCTATTAAATTCTTTTAAAAACAGTTTTGAACTATCCTTAAAACAGATTACTTACGGCCCAGCAGAAAAAAGAAGTGCAATAATTATAGAGAGGATGGGGACGTAATTTTTGGGGGGAGGGGAGCTAAAGATTTTTGAGCTAGTTTTTATTAATTTAAATTTTTTATTTTTCTTGTGTGAAAAAAAAACTCTAATTTACGATCAATATATAATCTACGGTAGTGATTTAATATTATAACTTATAAGATATTGACGTTTATATATGTTATTGTATGATTTGATTTTACAAGATATCAATGGTGCCTAAACACTAACTCTTAATCTCTAACCTTAATCCTCCCAAAAGCTTAATATCAAAATGACTAAGATACACCCTAAATATATATCCGTATCCCTAAAAATCTATTTCAGCTAACCCAGGTTATTCGTATCATATTTTTCAAATTAGCATATATATGTCATACTCGTCAATTTATACAGCGTATGGCTAATGCCAGTTCACTACAAGGCCAGATAACTTGGGTTAGCATATTAGGACAACTTGGCTAACCCCTCCAATTTTCCCTGCCAAGTCTCTCACTAAATTGTGCATATGCTGAACCCTCAACGTTTAATCTGAAGCCCGAAAACTTGATACTTGAGCATTTAACCCTAAGCCCTAATTCAAGTTCAATATAAGCATCTAATGTTTATGGCAAGCTTTTGCAATCTAAGGGTTGAGTTAGCATTCAATGTTTCGGGTAAGCTTTTGTAATCTACGGGGTAGAATTACAAGTTAATATTTAGGGTACAATGTTTAAGTTGAGCACAAAACTCTTACATCAAATCTTAAATGCCAAGCCCTTTAACCCTAACCCTAAAACCAAACCCTGGCGCCTAAAACCCTAACTTATGAATCTAAATAGCAAATATTTGGGAACCCTTACTGGTTAATTTTTAAAGAATCATAATGTCAAAATGTACTATAAACCTCAAATCCCAAATCACAAAGAACGCAAGCGAACTCCCAAATCCAATACCCCACTGATAGACCCCCAACCCTAAACCCTAAACCCTAAACCCTAAACCCCAATCACTAAATTATAATAAAATTTTTTAGGCTTTAAGAATTAGTTATTCTCAAACCTAAATCCTAATTCTCAAATGACAATTAAGGTTTAAGATAAACCTTATGTGTGCCTCATTTCTCAGCATGGTATGTATAATAATAATATATTATCACATCCTACAAAATCTAATTAAGTTAAGCCATGTTATCCGTTATAGGTTTTTAGGTTTGTGTGTGTCTGTGTCTGTGTCTGTGTGTGTGTTTACACACACATGCACTATATGCATCCGTCTATATACATCACCCTAAAAATATGTGCAGAACAATCATGGTTAACTAGGTAAATTTTTAGGGATATCTCCCCCCCCCCC
>JACYFF010031959.1:2530797-2562796 GCA_017589665.1 Selenicereus undatus
TGCCCGTGCCGCCCCGATGGTTCAGATTTTGGGCCATAAACCCAACATAATAGCTTCCAATAATCAAGGTCCAGATGAAGAGGCAGCACCATTGACTAATCAAAGTGAACACCAGGAGATCACAACACCTGCCAATATAACCAACGTCAAGATGAGGAGTCAGCAACTCTTGATCATCGACCAAATTGAACGTCAGGAGGCAAAACCTCTTGGTGAGCAAAGCGAATCAAAACTTGATTCAATTGTCTAGATCAAGGAGCAGGTAATCTCATCTGGTTCTCACTGAAGAACTGCCTTTAGCTTTAGTATAGTATCAAACATCTACCAACAGCGAAAAAGAAACAAAGGTGGCACATGCTAGACATGTTTCAAGATGTTCTTTAACATACAACTTATCTTTAGGATTATCTATAGTTAATGTTGGAGTATAAAAGTGGGTATTGTCCCACATTAATAAAATTCAAAGAATATGATAGTGGGTGTTGTACCACATTGATAAAATTAAAGGGTTCGAGCATATATATAAGCTTGTGAGTTTATCCTCCCATTGTCAATTGATTTTGGGTTGGACCCTCATATGAGCTTATATATACAAATCTTTGTTAATTGCCCAATTGATATAAAAAATAATAGTTACTGTGCTAATTTTTCATATTCTTTACCGTCTGATTATGAACTGTAATCAGTAAAGTTTTTATCAAATACCGAAATTCAAGTCTCATCTACGTCGTGCTTTGCATCTCCCTTCAAACCAAAAAAAAAGTATGGTTATTATTAATAAGTCATTAATATTGGTCATCTTTGAAAGTAATCACCGCTTTCTTCTGTTCTTTAGTGCTTCTCCTCCATCTTTTCCAATTTCATGATCGTATGGACTTTTTCCTTTATCCCGTTCTGCCGTTATTACCTCTTTCTTCTGTTCTCTAATGCTTCTCCTCCGTCTTCTGTCGTCAACATAATAATTTGGCAACAATTTTGCGACAGTCTTCTTCTATTGATTTTAATAATTTGGCAACAATTTTGAGTAGTAGTTAATTAAGCTACTAGCCCACTACTCAGTCACTATCACCACAATATATAATTATGAAGTTTACTTAAACCATGAGTTTCTTGTTAATCAATGAAAATCCTCGCCATTGACTGATTCTATTAACGTGTGATCGATAATCTATCTCATCAAGGTTGATCGAAGATTTTAATTCCTTTGATTAGTTGGATGATTGTGATCTTCTTTTCTTCTAACAAAACAGCAAGTAGGACATATATATGGGACTATAAAAATATAGATAACGCTTGATGCATGCTTGATTTATATATTAATACTACTAAAGTCTCTCATCTAGAGAAGTCGACTTAATTATTGCGATCATACATTAATGTCATATGAATAGAGATAATCATCATTGTTTGAATAACGTCAACTATATGAGTTCAATAAGTCAATCGAAATTTGAGCTTCTATCGGTTTGATGAGCTAGATTGGCTTTTAAGATGAAATTGTTCACTTTTGAAAGAAAAAAATTTGTATCAAGTTGAGGTAAGAATCAATCATGTTTGTTTTTGTTTTCCTATAGATGTTATATTACATATATGTCACATTAAGCAAACAAAACATGGACATGATGTAGATATCATTAGAAAATTTAGAAAATTTACAGCATATGGTGAATGGATATGATGTAGATACCATTAGAAAATTTAGAATTGCCATATTTAATTTGTTACAATGTCAATCAACAACAAAATGACGTCATAAATATATATATGTCAGTACTTAATTCACAATGTCTATTAGTAGGCATAGATATTTACGGGCTGGGCATTTACCTAGAAGATTAACGACTGTTGAAAAAACTCTTCCTTTTTCCCCTTTGATCAGTAACATAAAGGTCATTTTGTCTAATTTAGTCATTTAAATAGTGAATAATAGCTTAGTTAACTGATATTCATTACAATTACTCTCTTTGTCCCAAAAAAATTGTCCATGTTTGACTTTGGGAGTAAAAGTTTGTAAACTTTGACTATTAATTTAGCATAATATATATTGATTTACGATGTGAAAATTTTTCATTAATATTATTGTAAAAAAATACTTTCAAGAATATAGTCTCATAATTTTCGCTAATATATTCTATTAGAAATCAACGGCTAAGGTGTTGTATTGGAGACCCCAAATATTCAAAGTAGACAAGCTTTTTGGGTGGCTAAGTTTTTAGCAAGTAATTGTTTAGCCAAGTGGTAGAAGAAAATGGGTTTGTCAAGATAGCCGTTTGATCAGCTAACTAATATATATTAATGCAAGACAATATAGATAATTTTTAAACCCTTCTGTCATTAAAAAAGTTTGCTAGTATTTATGATCCGATCCATTGAGAACCAATTGAACAGGCATTGCTCAAAATCAAAACAAAGCAAAGAGCGCATATATCATGGGTTCATCCTCCCTTGAAAGTCTTAAGAAAGTGGTGGAAGAGCAAGACTTGGACTTCATCAGAAGTGCTGCCGCCTGTGAACCCGAAGAATGCTTCAATTGTTTGGCTGGTTCGGAAGGTAACATTTTCCATATTGCTGCATATCATAACAGTGTTGAATTCATAGAGGAGGCAATGAAAGTATTACATCCTCATGTCGTCAAATCGCTGCTCTCCCAGAGCGAAGAAGACACCAAAGAAAACCCACTTCATGTTGCGGCAGACGTGGGCCACCGTAAGATTGTGAAGCTCATCCTAGACTATTACAGATCAACTGAAGAGGGCACGGCAGATCAGAAGCCATGGCTAGGGCTTGATCAACATCTGCGCACGCCTTTGCACACCGCTCTAGCACTACAGCACGAGCGGGTTGCATTGGATATCTTGTCAATGGATGTGGTGTTGCTTCCTACCATAGAAGACATCAACGGCCGAAGCCCATTAGCCATTGCCATGGAAAGTAGATTCAATCGAGTTGCTCTCCAAATCTTAACCTCCTCTCCAAATTGCAGCTTTAGCGACTGTGATGGTTATAATGCTCTTTTCCACGCTGCAGGTTGTTCCGGTATGATCCTCAATCTGAATTACTGTATGCATATCCCTCCCTTCACTCCCCTCCCCCAGCCTCAAAGGGCCGGAAAAACAGAACAAATAGACTTGATTTTGTCCCAGTCACAATACTAATATAGTTCAAATGACATCCTTTTAATTAGGAAAGTTGTAATTTGACCACTGTTAGAGCGAGTAGACAACCAATTCGTGGGCCTCCAATCAGAAACTTCAGCTTTTGGTTGAGGTGTTTCTTGAATATGGTATTCGAAACTTTCTGAGTGGGAGGTCTCGAGTTGAAATCTCAGCAGCCCCACATTTATTGCACTAGGTATGAAGGGGTTCAAGCCCAAATGACATTTGCATGAGGGAATGTGTTGAGAATATAAAGCCAATTCCTCGGTCTTGAACTATAAGTTTAAGCTTTTGGTTGAAATGGTTCATCAATAACTACCAAGAAAGTACAGCGCCGTCTAATATAAGGTTGAAAAAAAAAATTCTGTTTGCAGATCAGATTTTCAAACTGTTGCTTGCAAAGGTTCCCGAACTCATCATAGGGAAAGCAAATAACGGAAAGACAGTGCTACATGTTTGGGTAGTGGAAGGTAAGCTACAGCCGTTAGAGCATGTTCTAAACAGCAGCGTCATTACCTCTCATCTCAGGAGGGACTTTATTGACCAACTCTCAACGCCCAATGATATGGGAACTTGCCCCCTACAACTTGTCGGTGGGGCGGTCCACGATGATGCTTTGACTCTCAAGATTGTACAAGTCCTCGTGAATGCTTACAAGCAAGAAAGAGCAGAACTTTTTTCGTTCGCTGAATTTCAGCCGCCCTGGTTGCAGAGGGACTTGAATGGATTTAACGCTCTGGACTTAGCTTTTGGAGCAAGAAGAGAAGAACTAGCATTGTACTTCTTATCGTTGGACATGATCAAGTTTCTTGAGAGCGACGACAATCTTCTCTTCTGCGCAATTGACTGGAAATGCCCTAAGGTTGCAGAGGAGATACTGCGGATGGTTCAACAGGATGCACGCTTCGTCAAACTCCTTACCCTTGACAATGGGCTGAACGCATTGCACTATGCCCCGAAATGCACAGGTGACATCTAGACTTGGTCTTTTCCCCCCTCGCTCTCTCTCTCTTCTTTTTTTCTTTTAATTGGTTGGAACTTCCAGTTCTGATCATTTGTCTTGTCTCAAATTAGGTAATATATGTTTGCATGTAGAAATTGAATACACAAGATATTGTTTTGATTTGAACCACAATTGTCCAAACTAACAACTTGTCATCTCATTTTTGTCATTGTAGAAGCTTTTTTGACAAAATTATTAGAGATGCATCCTGAATTTATGACAGAATTTGATGACAATGGACGTAACGTTCTACACAGTTGGATAGGAATATGTCAATTGTGGCCATTTGAATACATGTTAAAGGGGAATGACATTAACCCCCAATGCAAAAGCAATTTCATCCAACTGTTAATACGATCAGACATAGCGGGAAGGCGGCCTCTACATCTGGCAGCTCTCTCGAGCTTCGAAGGAGTTATGGTGGATATTTGTAAACTCTTTCTCGATGCTTCTGACTACGTCTCCGGTTTATGGAACTATATAGACTATGAAGGCAATACTCCTTTAGGAATAGCGGTATCCAATAAACACGAACAACTTGCATTGTATTTCTTATCGGTGGATAACACATTGGATGGTGTAGAAGACAATCTTCTATTTGAAGCAATAAAGCACGACTGTCATCAAGTTGTCAAGTTCTTATTAGAATGGTCAGTTGAAGAGGACAATACAAAATTTCTTAGTACAAGTGACTGCAATGTCTTGCATCGTGTGTGGAAATCCACAGGTGCAGTATGAAAAACTACTTTTTGCCTAAATTTCATGGTTACGCTATAAACCCTAATCGACGCCACAAGTGATATATGAATATTGACATTTATCTCCAATTTTATTCTAATAGCTCAAGTATGTGTAATGCAGAAGAAAATGGCAAATTGATAGTTGAAATATGGCCTGAGCTTATCAATGAGCAGGATGAGGAAGGAAAAACTCCACTAGAAAGAGCATCAGAAGTGGGAGCAAAGTGGCTTGTGGAGTTGATTCTAGAAAAGGATCGCTCATGCATTCTAAACACTCCCTTGGCTTGGGTGCAAAAGAGGCCATCTATCTACTGTTTTCGCCTTTGTTGAGAAGAGCTCATATTTTATGGATCTTTGCCGTCTGCATAGCGAGACTCCTTTGCACCACATCCAGGATGTACATTACAAGGAATACAAGGCACTTCTAGATCATGAATTCATTAAAGAATTGAAGAACACACAAAACTCAAAAGGTGAGACTCCTCTTCATGTAGCGATAACAAGTAAGAACAAGGACTTTGCAGAAATCCTACTCAGAATGGACGATGTGGATCGAACTATGAAGGACAACGATGGAAAAACTGCAATGGAATTGCTAGAAGAATTGTGCAATCAAGATGCTAAGTGGGTACGTTTTACTTCTAAAAGCTTTCCAATTTAGTAGGGGTAAAGTTGTCGAGTTATCTAATTTTTTTAATTTAAGTAATTTCTAGGTATATTTATATAGATGGGGCAATCACTGTGAATTATAATGCGATGACAAAGCTTAAAGTTCTTTGTAAAAATTGCAGAAGCAAATGTGTGAAATAATTGGAGTTGATCCGACGCTACGAACAACCTACGTCCGTCTAAAGGCGGATTTGACACATATGCGAGACATAATATCACTAGTGGCAGCTCTTTTGGCTACCATTACTTTCACTGCTGGATTCACATTGCCTGGTGGATTTGATAGTGTCAGTGGAGAAGCAATTTTAGTTAAGAAGGCCGCATTTCTGGTATTTTTGATAGCGGATGGATATGCAATGTGTACTTCAATGTTGGTCCTATTCTGCATTATATGGTCTATGGTTTGCAAGCGTGAGAAGTCATCCTTATTCATCGATCGTAGCTTGGTGTTACTAAAGCAATCTCTTTATGGCACCTTACTGGCATTTATGAGTGGAGTTTACACTGTCATACACCGCAAGTCGTTATGGGCTGCCATCATTATTTTTGTTATGTGCTCTCTGGTGGTGGTTACAGCAAATAGAAGTATTATGCATATAGTGCTTCCCAAGTTGATCCCTACAGATGACAAGGACTATCTGCAATGGCTATGTTTTTGGAACAAGTAAGATCTCGGATCCTTAAGTTTGAAAATTATTATCCTCTTACACAGCAACCTTTAAATCAAATTATGCATTGTTGTCAGAATGTGTTGGAGACGTCACACATTGGTGAAAAGTCCCACATCGGGTGTTTGAAGAGAATGACCATGCTACTCCTCCTATTGTCAATTGATTTTAGGATGGAACCTTACTTGACTTGTTTCCATGAGCCTTGATTAAAGTGGACTCCCTTCTTAGATCTTCCCAACAAAATACGCATTCTAATCCATCAATTCATGAAAATTGTTTAGTTTTGTAAGAATAAGTTGTAATTGGTTATGTTTAATGCATTCTTTAGGAGAAAACAGAAGGCAACGCCTCCTATCAATCAAAACGAAGTTCGGGAGAGAGAGCCACTCAATAATCAACGCGAATTGGAACTTGACTTGATTGTCTAAGACTCTAAATCAAATATCAGGTAACAAGTTTTCAGGCAACAACTCTCTAAGCCTTCCCCCAAAAAATAGTTATTATTTGAAAAACTTATACTCTTGATTGAAGTGGGCAAAAAAAAAAGAAAAACGGATTTATTGTATGGAAGTTATCCACCAATGGCCCACAAGGAATATTATTTATATATGAAAATATTAAAGGGCTATTATCTCTTTGGCTTCTCTCCAAAAAGATTATCATTTCTTCTCTTTTCGTTCTTATAAAAAGGTTGAGTGTGAGGACTCACAGACACGCACGTTCATAACAAGCTCATAAATGAGAAGCACCATGATCAAATGCTTATATCATTAGTGAGGTTCTAAATGATAAAATGTTGCTTTTTACAGACCCACAAGTAAGGTCTCGGGTTTGAGTTTTGTGAATGGAGAAAATCTGTAATGAAAGAGCTCTATGACTTATTGGGCTAATAGTAACTCAATTCCAATGAAATGGATGATCAAAGACCCAAAAAATGGAGCTAGACTCTTTTTGGAAGTTCTGTATGCTTAATTACTTATATCATGAAGCTTTTCAATTTGATTTTTGTAGAGAATATCATGAAAGCGCTTACTTTATCTACAAAACCAAGTATGCATCCCACTAAAAAAATATATGATTTTTACTTATGAGCATTTATCTGTCACTCTATGGGTGTGCAACTATTAGATTACGAGCATTCATAATTTTTGAGTTTTGTTGGGTCATATATATGCAACCACTAATTAATGAGCATTTACTTATCTACAAAACTAAATATGCATCCCTCTAAATAAATGATGAATACATGATTTTGTCAATGAGCATTATCTTATGAGCATGTAACTAGCGATTAGATTATCAGTTATAAGCATTCATGTTTCACTTTGTGGGTATTCAATTAATAGATTATCAACATTTATAGTTTTAAAATATGAATATCATCCTTCAACAAATGAGCATATAATTATCAACTTATATGTAAACATTTTATAGACCATCCTTGATCCTTGAGCTCGGAATACTTTTTTTAAGGCCAAATTATGGTGAATTGGTTGATACTGAAACCAAACGTAAATAACACTCCGTACAAATATACAATAGTTAAAGGCAAGACCTAAAAACAATGAAGAAGACAATGAAAAAAAATGAATTCTTCAGCAGCCCCGCACAGCTGTTGACGTAGCAATAACTGGAGCGCAATATTTGGTGATCCCCTGTGCATAATCTAATTGTAGAGACCATTCTTTTTAATTATTCGTACTTGGTACAGACGATGACAACATGGTGAATCATGTTCATACAAAAATGATACCCGGTACGAATCCTGCCATTCACGTTGGTGGGCTGAAAGTCTGCATTGATAGGGCGAGTACATATTTGATTTGGTCAAATTGAGCACCACATAACAGAAATCAGCTGGTGATCAGATGCATGCTGTTTGGATTTCCTTTCGTCTAATCAGCTTCCTGGAACCATGATGGACTTTGTCTTCGTCAAGTCCTTTGACAGTACATGTTCACATTCCTTTACAAGACTTTAGTTGCATCTCCAAGCTAGACATGTGGCTTAAAGAGGCTTTTTGACATACATGTGGTTAACGTGTTAAGTTTTAACATTTGTTACTATTTCCGAATGGATTTGTTGTGCGATGAGGTGGTAAGAGAGTGCGTTTACATGCTGGCAAGTGATCCAAGCCGAATCGTCTTCTTGCGCTCCTTTCCTGCAAACAAAGACAGCCCCAAATGTTGCGTCCTAGCAATGTACCTCTGATGTTCAAGTCAGAATCCCAAAGAAGAAAGGAAAAACGATATTCAAGGGAGAGAGAAACAAAAATTGTACAATCTTCTATTCGAAAAGATCTATTTGGTTTCATAATTCATATTTGAAAAATTGATGATACTTGTAGGCTAATCTTACTATCAATCAATAATTTCATACAATCATAACGACATAAAACTGACTCAAAAGAATCACTCCAAGAGTAAGAAATATTACAAATGACCAAAATAGGGTACAAAGAAATTCTTAGAAATGGGGAGGAATAGTTATCAGTAGAAGAAATACTACAATAGCCGTAAATAAAGGAGACTTTGGGACTTAGCATTAGCAAAAAACCAAAGATAGCCTTATGAAAACAAAAAGAAAGTTCGGGTTTTCTTGGAGTGGAGACAGGGATGCTAAGGTAGACAATTGTAGTCCTCTCTATATTACTATTGTCTATTGTCGATAGAGTGATTAAGACTATTTGGACTTTGTTCCGCATTTTGAAAATTGATAGATCAAAATATTACAGTTAAATCTTGATACAAAATAATTTGTTACGGGTCATAAGAATGTGCAACAACCAAATAGTTTATCATAATGTTGAAAAAGGATCTAACTATCTACTAGCTTAAAAATATTCTGATAACACAAGGCTACGTACTCATGAAAACTGAAGGCCACCTTAAAAAAGAAAAAAGAAAAAGATGCCCATACTTGGCCCCATATTTCCAATTATTATCTAACTTTCTTATAATTTCTCCTCAATCTTTCTCACATCCGTTCTATTAGCATATTGTTTGTGTTCTTTTCTTCTCTAGGACTTTTGCTAATGCTTCACGTCATTCTTCTAGCCGTTCTTTTTCATTTCTTTTTGACTTATTTATAATTTTAATGAATTACATAAAGTATTAGCCGTAAATTTCATCTACACAAGCTCATTTTAAGGTGAAATTTGATTTGAACATTTTTGGTTAATTAAGTAGAATTTTGTATCGTTTTTCTCCTTTTTTAATCTAATTTTATTTTTTATCGTTGGTAATTCATCAAGTAAAATCAAACGAACATCTAGTAACGAGGAGTAAACCTCTTTTAATTAAGATATCCTTCCCCACCCCAAAAAAAAAGAGTAACTTTAAACATTTGATCTTAAGGTTCTTGCTTGCTAAAGATACAAAGAATAACCAAAGACCAGGAGTAAAGGTATGATGCTGGGCCCGAACTTCCTTGATTCAGAGGCAACAAACAACCAAAGGAATGGTACTGCTGGGCCTGAAATTAAATTACGCTGATGGATTAATGTAAGCTGATTTTTTTTTCCCCCTCATAAATGAAAAAAATCGTTATATACGAAAGTTGAACCTCCATGTGTACAATAATAACTTATCAAAAAGTGACCATCTAAATTGATTGGTATATATATATATATATATATATATATATATATATATATAAAATCCAAATTTCGGACATAATTTTATTTGATTACTTGAATTGGCATGTTTAGGCCGTTCTGAATCCCATGAAACACGTTGTCAGATTCTTTATTGCTTTGGAAGTAACGAACTAGCTTTAATTTTGAGTCCTAGGTTTCTTTCCTTCATGCGGTCTTTGTAGACGCTAAAGAAGTTGCAGGCACTTTTGCTTTCTGTCCTCCTATTACATTGAATAAACTTTTAATTTTAAGTTTCGTTCCTTGCTGCATGCTTTATAGATGCTATAGAACAGTTGCAGGGACTTAAGAGCCCGAAACGAGTAAAGCTAGGGAGCCTTGTTGGATTCCTTTGGACGTGTTCACCAGCAGTATTTTAGATAATATTTAATATTTTGACTAAGTCAATATGTTTATTAGATAATTTTTAGTGTTCAACAACGTAGTATTTTGACTAGCATTTCAAGTATCATTTAGCGTTTTAAGCGACATTTTTGAAAAGTTAATAATATTAACGTTTGGCATTCAAAAGTAGCGTTTCATATTTTTTAACAAAAAATATTCTTTAAAAATTTTATCTTTGGAAATTATCTATATCATTTTATATCAATTTACATTAATCAGCTAACCCAACGGCTAAATTTACCGAACACATTTATTTCAACTGCTCATCTAAACAGCTATCCGCTAACAGCGAAATTAAAAACGCTATTCGTTGTTTGAACCGCTATCCGCGACCTGAACCGCCAATTTTGACGAATAGGGCCTTTGTCTAGGATGAGCATGCAGAGGTGTTGTCTGTCTCCCACTCAAAATTGATTACCAAACATAGTATTGATAATAACTGAAACTAAAACTATTAATCACTAATTAATATTATAAGAAAAATCATATATTATGATTTTTAATGAAATGGAGCTCAAATACATCAAAAATAAAGTTCTTCTAATTATCACAATTGAGGAAATGGTTCATGATCAATAAACGTGTTTTTAATTATCGCTGTAGATAGTTCAACTGATAATCACCAAACATAATTGTGATGATCATTAAAATTTATTTTGTTGATCACTGACTAATATCATAAACAAATTAAAACATATATAACAATTGTTCATGAAAATAAAGCTGAGATTGCAATAAATAAAGCTCACCTAACTACAAATTGAGTGTATAATTTATGATCAACAAACATCTTTATAATGATCACCAATCATCATTTCAAGATCACTATAATAATGAAATATTCAACTCACGTATTGATGATAGATATAATCACCAAACGTATATAACTCTCATGATCGCTAGTTACAAGAAAATCTATTGATAATTAATTAATATCATATGTAAAAATATATATTATAAACACGATCTGTGATGGATATGTTAATTTGATAATCGATAGTTTTAATTTCACCGATCAACACTTTTAGTGATCATCAATGTTATATTTGATGATCAATTCTAAGCAAGAGACAGATAACGCCTTTGTATGCTCATTCTACTCATCCTATAAAAAAACTCATCCTATATAAGTAACTCCGTATATGTGTGTGTCTGTGTGTGTGTATGTATATATCTATATATATATATATATAGAGAGAGAGAGAGAGAGAGAGAGAGAGAGAGAGAGAGAGATTGCTAATTATCACGGCATCCCTGCTTGTTGCTGGCTATAAGAATTCGATCTTGTAACCATTATTTTACAATTGGAGCCTTTTACAGTGTCAGGTAATTAGGGCATGTTTCTTTCGTAGGAAAAAATGGATGGGTAAATGAGTGAAGTGGGTTGAAGTAGGTTAAGGTGAGTAATTTTTAATTGAAGTGGGTTAAAGTGGGTTGAAATTGATTGAAGTTGGTTAAATTTTTTTATATGATAAGTAGAGTTAAAGTTGGTTAAGATAGTAAAAAGTGGATTGAATTTGGTTGAAATAGGTTAAAATAATTATTTTTTATTAAAATTAATTGAAGTTGATGAGAGTTAATAAATTAGAATTTATCAATGAAAAATATAGGGCCTTATAGAATTGTCGTTCTCTGAGAGAAAATTCGTCAACTAATTAAGCCAATCATCATAAATGAGAATCCAAAGGACCAGTTATGACTTGACTTCATTTACACTTGTTGCGACAGAGGATAGTAGATGCATATTTTTATTACCCACCCACCACTCAATGCACTTAATTTAACCAGCGGATTATGTACGGATGTACTAATTGGATGAGAAATTCATGGATGATGGCTGGATTGGTTGGAGTGGCTGAAACTGGACATATGTCAAAGGTGTTTCATCTGATTCGATCAATTATCACACCTAGTGATATCAAGACTTTTTACGTCAACAAGATATATGTAATCTTAAGGTCATAGTTTATATACAAATATTTACGCTAAAAAATGTATGCATAAAAAAATTTGGTATCCTATTTGACAATTAGTTTGTAATTGTTTTATCCCATTAACATTGAAATTATGGGATGACATGTTCTTTTCGACTTATGATAAGTATTTATTGGTGGTTATTGCTGAAACATGTTGAATTATGCTGAAACATATTGAATTATGTTGAGACATGTTAAAACATGCTGAAATATGCTAAATGGTGCTAAATGTACATAATCCGGAGATAATTGTAATTAAACATGAAACTATATTTATACAGTTGTGCAGCTACTATATACACCTAAAATGAACATTTGTAAATTCGTTTTTATTTAATTTGTGGTAGAATATGATCATTTTTCAACGAGTTGTATTTTATATGCTATGGTTATTGTAAATCAAATTTTAAATGACTTTAATTTTTATGTATAAATATAAATTATTTACGAATATATGTTCATTTTATGGTTTCTATTGTTAACACAATGAGACTAGAATTAGATGGTTGGCCATGTTAAGAGGAGGAGTATGAATGCACTTGTGAGAAGATTTGAGATTATTAACCTTCGCGGATGTATGAGAGACAAAGGATGGCTTAAGAAAAGTTCGAACTAGGTGATTGAGAATGATCTGAAATCTTTGCGGTTGACGGAGGATATGACTCAGGATAGGAGTATGTGGAGGTTGAGGATTAATGTTGTGGAAGATAGGTATCTAGTTTCTTGGCTGCTGAGTGGTAGGAGTATGTTGTATGTGATACTAGCTTTTTTCCTCTCAACTTGCGTTTGTAGTATTTTCGTATGTTAGTGATACCCTCAACTTATAGAGTTATTAGCATCCCAACGTCAATTGTTTAAGGTATGGTACCGACCTTTTCCTATGATCTTTTATTCCTTTTATGTTGTTTTAAGTATTTTTGGTATATTACCTTGTGTGTGTCTAAATTAAAGTTAAATTATATGCATAGATTTTGTGAATCTATTAGAATGGGTCTCTTAAAGGGTAGAGTTGCATGAAGAGGTAAAATTGCCTACATATAAATTTTTTTAGACCCCACAAAAGTAAGATCTACACTGGGATTTGTTGTATTATTAACACTATAGTTTCCTATATTATTAGCAGTGGATTGCAAAATTAATTCAATTTTAGAAATAATTGTAATTAGAAATACTTATCACACACATGTTTTGGGTAGTTGTTAGTAAATTAGAGCTTGACTTTACCAACAGATAGTATAGTGAATGTTGGGGGCCCGGTCCTCTTCAATAAAATAACTAGAAATTTGTATAGTTGAAAAAGATAAGTTTGGACTATTTCTTTCATCTTGGATTGTACGAAATAAAGTAAAATGTCTCTCTAAACTTTCTTTACTCCGTTTCTATGAAGTAGCAGATGGTCTACGATTTTTAAATATAAGGCTAATCGGAACCAGTTATTTTATAATTTTACAATTCAGGGGTAAGACTTCTACCTCAAATCCCCGACACCCTGCCTAGTGACGACATTTTTGGAGTATTGAATTTGGATTTTTAAGTACATTCTTAAAATAAGTGTTCAATTTTTACATAAATCATGGCAAATTTATGCATTTAGATAATATAATAATTCATTAGATAATATGAATTTTATGAATATAATAATATTAGTATTTTTATATTATAGTTAACAGTATGAAATATTTTATTTCATTATGTAATGTAGAGCTTTTTTTTTCAATTTTTAAATAGATTTCATCATGACAATGATAAATCTATTTATGTTACTAATTTGGGCCCGTGCTTTGCACGGAGTATATTTAAATAGATATTCTGTAGATATGTTATCGAAATAATAAACAAATAGTTATGGTAGACATGATTAATATTATAATTTAGAGAAGATAATGAAAAAATTCAATAAAAAAGCTAAATATACAGCAACTTCGTGTATAACTAATTGGATTAATAATTAAAAAGTATATGCTTGTGACAAAAGTCTATATAAGTATGATGGAAACAGTAGATAGTGAATTTATCACAAACCATGCTAACACCCTGTTCTTTTCGTTGGGAAATCAACTCAACCCACACTCACCCACTCTTTCCCCCATCTTCCCACTCCTTCCCACACTTTAAAAAAAATATCAGTCCTTCCCACACTCACCCACTCCTTCCCACACCTACATAAAACAACCATTTCTCATATTTTGAAAATTTTTACAATTTACATAATTGTGTGTATGAATAATCTGATAGCAATTATAAGCAGTTTTAATTTTTCGGATGTCATGAAACAGATTTATTTTTTTTGTTTTTCATTATTTTTATAATTTTTCATTATTTTTTATTTTTTATTTCTATTTTTATTTTTTATTTTTTATTTTTTATTTTTTTATTTTTTTACTTTTTTGTATTTATTTTTGATTTTATTTTTTTTTCATTTTTTATTTATTTATTTATTTATTATTTATTTATTTATTTATTTATTTATTATTTTTTTTATTTTTTATTTTTTATCTTTAAAATTTTAAATATTTTAAATATTTTGCATTTATTTTTATTTTTTTGTATTTATTTTTAAATTTTTAACTTTTTAAATTTTTTGTATTTATTTTTTTATTTTTTATTTTGCTGTATCTATTTATTTTTTATTTTTTATTTTTTATTTTTTATTTTTTATTTTTTTATTCCAGAAAAAAAACCAACGAAAAATTCCAAAAAAAATACAAAAATAAATACAAAAAAATAAAAAATAAGAAAATAAAAAATAAAAACAAAAAAAATTAAAAATTAAAACTGAAAAATTATAAAAATATAATAAAAATTAAAATTACAAAAATTACAAAATATAAATTAAAAAATAAAAATTAAAAATTAAAAATATAAAAAATTAAAAATAAAAATTAAAAATAATAAAAAATAAAAAATAAAAAATAAAAAATAAAAACTAAAAAATAAAAAATAAAAAATAAAAATTTAAAAATTTAAAAATTTAAAAATTAAAAATTAAAAATCTAAAATGAAATAATAAAAATACCAAAATAAAAAATAAAAAATAAACAAAATAAAAAAGAATGAACAAAAATAAAAAAATTTCATCATCGTTAATTACTATCACAATAAAATTATTACATTATAAAACAAAAAATTATTAATAACCAATATTTCAACTTCATTCAACTACGTTCAGCTGTCACCCACACTCAGTCACTCATCCATTCCTTCCCACACTTAAAAAAAAATACCACACTCACCCACTACTTTCCTCCTTTTTCTACACCCCCTATTTCCCACTGAAAAGAACATGACCTAAATTGGGTGATGATAAGTCAATCTATGATGCCAATGATGAAAAATCTACCTTCTCCTCTTGTTGTTGAGCAAAAATTTATGAAGTGGCTAATTATCTAGTGAATTTAGGCATAAACTATTTTGAAGTCAGTTTAATTTCAGTTTTACATGTAACAGAAATAAAATTTGTTTTTCAACGAAAATAATTTGAACATTGTATTTATACTAATACATAACTTTTTTGGCTATTTAAAATGATCAATTAGGGAACGCTAATATAATTAAGTGTTCATACTTTGTACATTTGGCTTTCATGTCAACTGAATAGTTTCATGGGTTTTGATATAAACTTCCTATGCCCTTATGTTGTCTTGCAAGAGATGGATTGAGTTCAGATTTGTGGGTTGAGATATTTATTAGTTTGAAGTGCTATGGCAATTTGGGGTATTTTGTTTTAAACGGTAAAACATTAATTATAATTTTAGGTGTTTTATGAAGAGAATTTGATTATTGGATTTGTATGGTTTAAAAAAAAAAGAAAGTGATTTCAATTTTTCTTGTGCGTTAAATAGATTAGATTTTGGCCAATTTGTTTGAAATGTTAAAAAATTAATTATATGTTTAAGATTTAAATGAATTAAATTTAATTGTAAGATATATATGCTTTGAAACACAAAAAAATAGTTCGTTTATTTCCTTCTGTTAAATAGATCATATTAAATGTGAAAGAAATTCAGTTTCATGGGTCTAATATGATGATTGTGTTTTATTTTAATTTTTTTTTATATTTCACATTCAACCCCTTGCAATATGTTATATCATGCTTACAATATGTAATTTTTCAGCACAACCCTTACATCTATATGATTATAATTAATATTGACTATGTTATCAAATTCAAAGAGAAAGATAACAGCGACGATAACTACAATGACAACAACAACAATAGTAAGAATGGAAATAATCATGGAAATCATATTTATATTTATATTATCTCTAATAATACATACTCAAATGTACATTTGTAACGAAAAAGACAAAATAATAATAATAATTATGAAAATAATTTTTTATTATTATTTCTATATAAATTTGTATATTATATTATGTGATAATAATAAGATGTCACCTAAGGTTTTACGGCTTGTTCAGTAATTATAATTCGGTTTCCTTAAGTTAAAACTTCTAAAACATGAACTTATTCCAATATAATGAAATAATAAAAACTTTTATATCCATTATACTCCCTTAATCTCTCTTTGATAATTAGATGATCATAATTAATATTGACAATGTTATCAAATTCAAGGAGAAATATAAAATCGCCGACAACGACAATGACGACAATAACAACAATAATAATAATGAAAATAATCATAGAAATCATAGTTATTTTTCTATTATCTCTAATAATACATGCTCAAATTTATATTTGTATCGAAAAATACAAAATATTAATAATAATAATAATGGAAATAAAAAATATTTATTGTTTCTTTATAATTGTGTATATTATATTATGTGTTAATAATAAGGTGTCATATAAGGTTTTATGACTTGTTCAGTAATTATAATTTCGTTTCATTAAGTTAAAACTTCTAAATTATTAATGTATTTTATAATAATGAACTAATAAAATTTTTTATATCTATTATAATCTCTTAATCTCTCTTTGATAATTTGATGATCATTATTAATATTGACTATGTTATCAAATTCAAACAGAAAGATAACAACGACGACAGCGATAATGACGACAACAACAACAATAGTAATAATAGAAATAATGATGGAAATCGTATTTATTATTCTATTATCTCTAATAACACATGCTCAAATTTATATTTGTATTGAAAAATACAAAATATTAATAATAATAATAATGACGAAAATTAAAAACGTTTTGGTCCGTAAGAGCTACAATGGGTAATACAATATAATGGGGGATGAGGGAATCGAACATAAGATCTAATGTGCTTAGTAAATAATACAATACAATGAGGGAGGGGGGAATCGAACCTGAGACCTAATGTGGCTAGTAAAGATAAATCCAAGGGTTAAGATTGTTTAAGATTTTGATCCAACGGTTGTGAAGCAACATATACCCTAAATTTACTTCCATGTTAGCATTTTCTATTTCCTCAACACTCAACCCCTTACACATTCTAGCATTTATAATATAAAGATTAGTAAAATAAGTCTAATTATTGATAAAAAAAATAGGTAATTTAAATTTAATCATATTCTAATCAATTAATAATTTTAGAAGTGCTAAATTATGTTAAATAATACTAAATTATACTTAATTGTGTTAAAATATACTAAATACTAATGATAAGTATTCACAATTAGTTGAAAAGAATATACCAATTAATAAGTCTAATTACAAGTGCTAAATTATCTTCTGTGGCAGTGCGCCAGCTGTGCCTCGTTGCTAGTGCTAAGCAATCGTTTATTCGTTGTAAAACAGCCTAATTAAAAGCATTGAAATCATCTCCCCTCTTGTAATGTAAACCCAGTTCATGGTTGTACTTGCTCACAAACTAATGGCTTGCCTCTTACTTTCTTTCCTTGCCTAGCTCTTCAAAAGGTACTCTGAACCCATCCATCAAAACCGCGATTACTACCGTTAACCAAACATACACAAATGGATCCAAACTTCAGACGCATACACATGGATCCACTCAGCATGGATGAACGGCTGAAGAATGCGGCAATACAGGGAGATGTTGGTTTCTTGAGGGAAGCTATTGCCTCTGGAAAGCCCTTTGAATACTTCAAATTGGAGTATTTTCCAAGGGATGGTACTGCTGAAGAGGTAGGAGGTAACATGTTTCATCTGGCAGCGATAAATGGAAGAGTGGAAGTTATTAGAGAAGCACTGGAGGTATTGCCCTTCCCGGTAGTAGATGAGCTCCTCAAGCAAAGAAATATTGAAGGAAAGACCCCGCTTCAAGAGGATTTGCTGTTGCAACACAATGAGTATGAGGTATTAGTAAGTCTGATTGAAGATTTCTATGAGAGGCATAATCCCATGGATCGTCACCTTAAGAATGCGGCCACCCAAGGAGATTTGGAATTCTTGAAACAAGCTGTTGCCTCAGAAAGACCTGTTGAATACTTCAAGTCTATGTACTTGCGTTGTCCCACTAGGAAAGAGAAAGGAGGTAACATCTTCCATCTTGCAGCGCATCACGGTATATTGGAGTTTTTTAAAGCTGCAAAAGAGATATTGCCCATCTCTGAGGTAGAGTTAGACATCCTCCTCTGGCAACGAGAAGATGATCAGTATGTGGGAAGGAGCGTGCTTGGCGTTGCTAGATGGAAGTGTCGTGAGATTGTGGAAGTGATGGAAAACATTTACAGAGGTCGCAATTCCATGGATGAGCAGCTTAAGAAGGCGGCAATTGAAGGCGATGTCAAATTCCTCAGAGAAGCTGTTGCTTGCAATAAACCCAATACATACTTCCAATCCCTGTTCTGCAAGCCAGATCCTGGTGACAATGAACAAGTAGGTAATATCTTTCACCTGGCAGCATGCAATAAAAAAGGGGAGTTTATAAGAGAAGCAATGGAGATATTGCCCAAAGCATCAGGTGTGGACGTACACCTCCTCCTCTGCCAACAAGACCACCCCAAATTCAAAAGGAACCCACTTCATGTTGCGGCACGTGAAGGATGTAACAACATAGTGAAGGTCATTCTGGATTATTATGATCATCATAAGTCATTGATATTAGCTCCTGCTAATTCGTTGCCACAACCAACCAAGGATATGGCTATGGCTACGGATTGGGTTAGTGTTAAGCCATGGTTAGCAAAGGATATATGGGGAAACACGCCTTTCTACTATGTCATGGACCAGTGTCGTGAGGAATGCGTATTGAAATTGTTGTCAAAGGATTCAGAGTTGTTTTCTCACATGGATGATTGCAAAGCAGGTAACCCATACTACAGCATATTCGTTATTGCTCTACGAAGAGGTTTCAGTAAAGTGATTTTAAAGTTCTGGGAATCGGGCCCAAATTGGCACGCTTTCGACAAAAGAGTTCTTGCCTGTGCCCTTGGCCCTGCGCCAAACTGCTCAGGTAATTCATAATATACCAACTGTAGGTTTAAAATTTGGTAATTCGTCTGTTATTTAATAATTACACTACACCCATATTATTTTACACATGTGATAACCTCTCAAACCAACAAGTTAAAAATTTTCTTCACTTCTCTGCTTTTAGTACCTTGTTTCACATTCTAGATTAATCTCTACTAGGTTTTGTACGGTTAAGAAAAAAAATCTTTGATTTTATTCAAAATTAATTAAGGCCTTCATCTGTTATTTAAGAATTACACTACACCCATCTTTTTTTACGCCACAACTTAGCAAATATTATTTCTTCCCTCAACTCCTATCACACATGTGATAACCTCTCAAACCAACATATTAAAAAATTTCTTCCATTTCCCGCTTTTGGTATCTTATTTCACATTCTAGCTAGATTAATCTCTAGTAGGTTTTTTACCTTTAAGAAAAAAATTCTTTGATTTTATTCTAAATTAATTAAGGCCTTCATATATAAACTTATGTAGCAATCTTTTTTGTATTGCTGATGAAATATTCAAATTGGTGCTTGACCAAAATATACAAATGATTAAAGATAGAGATTTTTGTCATAGATGGTCACAACTAAAAGAAAGGGCACTCATAGGAAAGTTGCACTCATTCAAATATGTGCTAAAGATAGAGATTTTTGTCTAAAGTGACTATGATGAAGATAGGAATGTCCAAATCGCCACGATCCTTGTAGATGCTTATAAGAAAGAATCGGAACAATTAAGCATTGCAAAAGCTAAGCCACCATATTTTGCCCGGTATAGATAAGGGGAAACGGCTTTGCATGAAGCCATTCAAGGATTGTTAGAGTATGAAAGTAGGTATTATTCCACATTGATAAAAATGAAAGGTTTGAACATGTATATAGGCTTGAGAGTTACTCTACTTGTTGCCAATTGCTTTGGATTGGAACCTTATTTGAGTTTATATATATGATGAAGGGGTTTGAGCTTGTGTATGCATTTCTTGTGAGTCATTTTTTTTGGGGGGGGAGGATTGCAGGTGAAATCTTCAGATTGGTGCTTGAACAGAATCTATTAGCTATTAAAGATAGAGATTTTTATCGTATATGGTCACCGCTACCAAGTTGGGCATTGATTGGAAAGTTGTATCCATTTGAAAACGTGCTCAAGGGAGAGGTTTGTGCCACTGATCTCAGAAGATACATTGTTGGTATGATTTTTGAAGAGAATCCTCTATACTATGTTGCGCTAAGTGACTGTAATGAAGATAGGGGTGTCCAAATTGCCACAATCCTTGTGGATGCTTGGAAGAAAGAAATAGACCAATTAAACACGGTAAAGGTTGAGCTACCATGGTTTGCCAGGCATAGATTTGCGGGAACGGTTTTGGAGGCAGCCATTCTGAAACGACGCACAAAAGTTGCATTGCATTTCTTGTCTTTGGAGAAGATTGAGTTATTTCTACGAGAAGAAGACCAATCTCTGTTCCTAGCCATCGACCATCGATGTCCTGACGTTGCACAAAAGATTCTGGACTTGGTAGATGAACATGCTTTAAAAACACTTCTTACTTCCGATGTGGGGCGAACTGTATTACATGATGCTCCAAAATGTAATGGTACGTAAATTTTTTTTATTTTTTACTTAACCTTTTTCGTTATATCTTCTCTCTCACAAATCATGTACATGTATATATATTTTGGATTTTAGAGTTGTATCATCTGAGTAAGCAAGTAGCCAATCAGATTAACTTGAGGTTACTCACATATTCAACTTACATGTATATGTTTTCGTGAAGCGCAGAAGATTTTCTAAAACAACTAGTAAAAAGGTACCCTGAACTGATGAAGCAAACTGATGATGTTGGGGTTACTATCCTTCACAGTTGGATGGAGATAGGAGAGTTATGGCCATTCCAATGTATTCTAGACGAGGATGAGTTTAGCTTTAATGTCAGAAAAAAATTTGCTGGTCTTCTGATGCAAAAAACCGACGACAAAAGCAGGAATCCTTTACATGTGGCTGCTTCATTTGGTGCTACTGGAGTTAGTGAGCGTATTGTGCGGTTCCTCCTTGACGCCATCCATGGCCAAAGTTTATGCTCTTATCCTTCTGCAATAGAAGACAAGGATATTGAGGGCAATACGCCTGTGGACATTGCTTTGTCTACTGGACGTGAAGAGCTTGCATTGTGTTTCTTGTCAAAGGGGAATATCGCATCCTCTTATAATTATATATTCAAAGCTATTGACAAAGAGTGTCATTCAGTTGTAAAATTTCTTTTGGGTGGAATCCCCGGGCATTCTTGGGCATTTGCTTATCTTCGCATGGGGAAGCAGAATGTTTTGCACATGGCTTCAAAGTGCACAGGTGAAACCTTTGTTTGCTTCCTTCTTGCACATGTATTAGATCACAGACAAATTAAATATCTTGCTCACTTGAATTTATCTCATTTGACTGTGTATAGTCTGGTTTATTATTCATTAGTTCATACGTACTTTTACTAGAATTGACTGTTAATATGTTAATATGTGAACTACACAGCTACCTTAAGTTTAGATTGCACATTCTGGTTTGTTATATCTTACAACGTCAAAGGATGTCAATGATGTAGTTTGGTCAATACTTCCCATTAGTACCAGTCATTTTTTAAGAAATTGGACAGAGAAATTATTTTGTTGTTGTTCTGATTAACTTCAGTATACTTTAACTTGTAAACCCCGCCCCAGCCCACCCTTAAGAAAATTACTTTTTTCCACATTGATCTTCTGGTTTTTGACGAGTTCATTTGTAAATCTGTTCTAATCGATTATTGTTGCAGTTATTATGTACGTAGATGTTTTTATATTGACTATGGAACTTGTTCTAATAGCGTGAGTGTTATGCAGAAGAAAATGCTAAATTGATCATTGAAAAGTGGCCTGAACTCATAAATGAGGAGGATGAGAATGGAAAAACACCACTAGAAAGAGCCTCAGAAACTAGAACAAATTGGCTTTTAAAGCTTATTCTGCAAAAGGAACGCTCATCTATCAAAAAAGCTCCCATGGCTTGGGTTGAGCCATGTGAAAGAGGTGATTTATCCACTATTCTTGCCTTTGCTGAGAATACATTTTTTAGGCTCATATGCCGAGAACAGAAGGATACTCCTCTTCACCACGTCAAATTCAAAGATTACAACAAATATCAAGAACTTCTTAAGTGTGAGTTCATTAGAGAACTGAAGAATGTTGAAGACATCCACGGTGATACACCCCTTCATAAAGCAATAAAAAATCGCAACAAGGACTTAACGGAGATATTATTCAGCATGGGAGATGTTGAATGGGACATCAAGAACAAAGATGGGAAAACTGCAATGGATTTACTTGAAGAAGCCTCTAAAGATTCGCAAAGAGTACATACTCAAACTTTCCTTCACTTGAATTATATATGCAGCCAATTTAATCTTTCAAATAATGTAGAGTTGGTTAATGCCGTTAAATTGATAGTAAATTTTAAAAAAGGTGGTGAAAAGCCTTCGGTCAGCCTAATTTTATGTGTAAATGTTCAAAAATCACCAAATTGTTAATAGTTGGAATCAATCATCAAATATTGAGTTTTAGAATCATGGTGACAATGTTGATGCATATAAAACAAATACTAATTGACCGATCTTATCATCTAAAGTAGTGTGATCTTGCAACTGAGGAAATTCACAAATAATTTGGTGATTGTATATCATTTACAAGTATTTAGTAACCTTCACTGTCAAGACCAACAATTTTTCATTTGGGGATGTTCTTTTCGTTGGTAAATATTAGTTGATAAATGAGTGAAATTGATAAAAATTTGTAAAAGTGGGTAAGAGTTGGAGTAGTTGTTATTTTTTTGGAACGAGTGGTAGAAGTTGGTTAAGATCATAATGATTGGTAAAAGTTGGTTAAGACTGGAAGAGGTTAATAGAAGTTGGTAGAAGTTGATAAAAGTTAGAAGATGCTAGTAAGAAATGTAAAAGAGTGGGGATATTTTTTGTTTAATTAGTTTTTGGCACAATATTTCTCATAATTAAAAAAAACTAACTAAAATTTGATAAATTTGTAGATTATATTTGTTTTAATAATTTGATAGGCATTGTTGTAAATGTTTTTACGTTAACAACTTTTATGAAAAACTTTTTATACGTATAATTTTTATATTTAAAACACACACAAACATATATATATATATATATATATATATATATATATATATATATATGTATGTATGTATGTATGTATGTATGTATGTATGTATGTATGTACATATATAAGTGGTGGTTGCTGACTGCTTGCTTCATTTGTTGTAAATGCATATATATATGTATATATGTATATTTAAAACACACACATATATATTGTTGTAAACGCTAAATTGATTGTTGAAAGGTGGCCTAAACTCCTAAATGAGCAGGATGAGAATGGAAAAACACCACGAGAAAGAGCCTCAGAAGATGGAACAAATTGGCTTTTTAGGATTCTTCTGCAGAAGAAACGGTCATCTATCCTAAAAGCTCCTACCACGGCTTGGATTGAGCCATGTGAAAGAGGCGATTTATCGACTATTCTTGCCTTTGCTGAGAATGCATATTTTGGGTACACATGCAAAAAACAGAAGGATACTCCTCTCCACCATGTCAAATTCAAAGACTACAAGAAATATCAAGAACTTCTTAAGCGTGAGCTCATTAGAGAACTGAAGAATGTTCGAGACAAAGATGGTGATACACCCCTTCATAAAGCAATAAAAAATCAGAACAAGGACTTAACAGAGATATTATTCAGCATGGGAGATGTTGAATGGAATATCAAGAACAATGATGGAAAAACTGCAATGGATTTACTTGAGGAAGCCTCTCGAGATTCGGAATGGGTACATACTCAAACCTTCCTTCATTCGAATTATGCAGTCAATTTAATTTTTTAAATAATGTAGAGTTGGTTAATATCATTATATTTGACGGTAAATTTTAAGAAAGGTGGTGAAAAAGTCTTGGGTCAGCCTAATTTTATGTGCTAAATGTTCAAGAGTCACCAAATTGTTAATGGTTAGAATCAATCATCAAATATTGAGTTTTTAGAATCATGTTGACGATGTTGATGCATATGAACCAAATACTATTTGACTGATCTTATCATCTAAAGTAGTGTAATCTTGCAACTGAAGAAATTCACAAATAATTTGTTGATTGTATATCATTTACAATTATTTAGCAACCTTCACTATCAAGACCAAAACTTATTATTAGAGTTAGTTGTTCTTCACTGTTGTATATAGCTTCATTGTAGACAACTTGTTTCCTTAATCATCATTTTTATAGCAATAGAATACAAAGAACTTCTCTCTCTTACTCTTGCTCCTCCTCTCACTAGAATTGCTCACCAGTTTATACGTTATCAGAGCATCTAGGTTATGATCCTGATCCTGAATCAATCAATCTTCTTCTTTTCGATCGATGGATTTGCATTATCAATTGATCAAGCTTCATCAAACTTTACATGTTAGTTTTTCTTCTCGATCGATTGTTTTGAATCCACAATTGATCTAGCTTGCATCAACATTAATTCATAAAATTGTTGCCGCTTGATTGAAATTTGATCAATCATTGCTTTCCTTCTTCCTTCATGTTTGATGATGGATCCTGCTAAAAATTCACTGGCAAATGGTTCTGACTTCTGAGTTAAGGAGGAACCATGAAAGTTACAATAGTGATCTACTCTACTTCTCAAGTTCTGATTTTCTAAGAATGCAACTCGTCAATGTAAAGTTGAATGGATCTAATTTCCAGTAGTGCAGTTGAGTTGTGAAAATTGCTTTGAAGACCAAGACTAAGCTTGGATTCATTTATGGTTCTTGTGCCAGACCTAAGGTAAATTCACATTACTACAATCAATGGATTAGATATGATAATATGGTTATCAGTTGGCTGTTGAATTCTATGGTCAATGATCTGGATGAGGCTTTTCTATCTGTTAATTCTGCTGCAGAACTTTGGGATGAACTTACTGAGCGTTTTGGTCAGAGTAATGGACCTTTACTTTACCAACTTGAAAAAAGATATATTAGAACTGTATCAAGGGAATTACTCCGTGGCTATATACTATACAAAGCTGAAAAGGCTGTGGGATGAACTAGATGGTATTTCAGAGGTGCCTGTTTGTGTCTATGCAAATACTTGCAAAGATATTAAGAAAACTATGGAGCTGGCAGAGAGACAAAGATTGATGCATTTCTAATGCATTTGACTGAGAATTATGAAGCCATTAGGGGACAAATATTACTACTAGAGCCATTGCCGAATGTCAACTGAGCATACTCTATGATTCAAAAAGTTGAACCTCAAAGGAATGTGACTGAAAATATAACAGTCAACAGGGAAGTAGCAGCTAATGTCACAAGCCTTGGTCCCAATTCATTTGAGGATTCAGAATCTGTCGTCAATGCTCTTGCTGCAAGATATGGTCCTAACTCAAGCGGGAAGAGAGATGTTAGGAAAAACAAAGGAAGTAGGTACTCTGATCACTGTCGGAGGTCTAGTCATACAAGTGATAAGTGGTTTAAAAATATTGGTTAGCCTGACTGGTACCAAGGATCAAAAGACAACACTAGGCCAAAGAAGAATGTTAAAGTAGCAGTAAATTTGGCTAGTTCTAAAAACAGTCGTGATACTCCACTTGATCACACTTTTGGCACTCAAGAAATCAATACAGCTCATTCTTCCTCTGTGGGAAAGATTGATTCCAATCTTGTGCAAGCCCTAGCTCAGAAAATGATGACGCTAGTCAAGGGATAACAGGGTATGGACATGCAGTCTATAGATCATAATGCATTTGCCACTTTGCAGGTATGATCTCTACTGGCTCTCACTCACATATTAGCTGTGCTATGCTGAATAATTTTCCAGGCTCTGGGATTATAGACATTAGTGCTAGTGATCAACTGATCATATGACTTTTGATTTGAACTTGTTCTCGAAAACCACTTCCTTACTTAAACCTGTCAATGTCACCTTACCTGATGGAACCCTTAAACATGTTATCCTTGTAGGTGATATTCAACTTTCACCTACTTTGACCCTGCATAATGTGTTGTTTGTGCCAGATTTCAAATACAAGTTGCTTTCAATGGCCAAATTCCTTACAGGCAATTATTGTTGCACCATTTTTTACCCAACTCACCGTATTTTTCAGGACCTTTCAACTAAGTTGATTGTGGCTGGTGGTAAAAAGGCTGGTGGACTTTATACTTTTGAGTCTTCTCATTTTAGAGATAAAGCTTCTAACTTATCAGCTAATATCTCTGAGGTGTTTCTCAGCCCCACACATCCAATACCAATGAATCAAGATTTTTCTCCTTGCAATAATTCATCATGTAAATCTCATGATTTGGATATATTACATGTTAGACTAGGTCGTACTTCTTTCTCCAAGAAGCAGCACATTGCATATTGTAAACCTTTTTGGTCTAACGATTATTTTTGTGAGACATGTGTACTAGCCAAACTTCACAAATTACCTTTTAATAAAAGCACCATTGCAACAAAAGCTCATTTTCAACTTATACACATGGATCTTTGGAGTCCTTACAGGGTAGCCAGTGTGACTGGAGCTAAGTATTTTCTTACCATTGTGGATGACTTTAGCAGATCTACTTGGGCACACACGTTAGAAGACAAAACACAAGTGTTCTCTACAGTTAGACAGTTTTCATAACATGATTAAAACTCAATTCGAGGTTAAAATATGCATGATCAGGTTAGACAATGGATCTAAATTTATTCACAATGTATGTTTATATTTCTTTGCGTCAAAAGGTATTTTGCATCAAAAATCTATTGTTAAAACTCCATAGGAAGATAGAGTTACAGAAAGAAATCATAGACACTTACTTGATACTGCTAGGGCTATTTGGTTCCATGCATGGCTGTCTAAAATCTTTTGGAGTGAGTGTGTTTTGTCTACAACTCACATTATAAATAGATTTCCTATGTTCAATTTAGGTTGAAAAAGTCCTTTTGAAATACTTTACAATCAAGCTCTTGATTACTCAACTTTAAGGACAATAGGTTGTCTATGTTTTGCTACTAATGTGGGAGAAAAGGACAAGTTCGAGACTAGGGATCACAAATGCATTTTACTAGGGTATACTTTTGGTTATAAGGGTTACAAACTTTTTGATTAGCACACTAAGAAAAATTTTCACAGTAGAGATGATTAAAGAATCCATATTTCCTTTTAAGACTGGCACAGTTCATTCTGGTGCACCTGATAAGGATGGTGAAGACCCTCTTACCTTCTTTGATTCCTCTTTCCAATTCCTAATTCACCAAAAGGTGCACCATTGCAATTCCCTCACAATTTAAAGTGGTGGAGGACTCAGTTCGTCAGTCCTTCTCACCTACCTTCAATATATTCTCACAACTTGACAATGGTGCTACTCCTTCTTTGACTTATTCACCATCTACGTCACATGAACAATCTATTGATTTTGGTTCTAATAACCCTTCTTCTAATATTCCTAATTTTCCCACTGGGAGTGAAACACTTCCAAGAAAGTCAGCAAGAGTGAAAGCTCCATCTGCCAAGTGTTATGGAGCCATTACCCTCTCCACAAAAGGCTGGTCTAATGAGGTGTGCAGCGCCACCGCTTATAAGCGCAGGGCCTTCCCGTCACTTTTTCGATGTGAGATTTCTGTCCGTTACATTCTCCCTCACCCAATCCTATGACACCTTTGTCACAGTTGGGGCCCTCTACCTACCCTGTCCGTCGGAGCGCTTGGTGAGACATCGAAGTCGGGTTTGGGTTGGCTCTAATACCAATAAGAGTTAGGGAGAATGCTCTATGTTGCACTTGAATGCTTTCAATGGCTTATTAGCAAACAAAGCAAGAGTTCTAAGCAAAGTTTGTTGGGCTACATGGATCTAAGTTTGAGTGAACTATTAACGCATAACACTGGCTGAAGGACTACATTTGCCCCAAATCCCCCAACAAATCTACTGGTCACTCAACTACATTATCTAGTCCTAAAGAAACTTCTCAATCCCATGACTTTCATTCCACAACTTCTTACCCGTTGTTTCTTTCTTCTCATCTGGCACATTTATCATCAGATTATGCGGCCTCACTGGTCAATGTGTTACATAAACCAGAGCCTAGGTATTATTCATAGGCAAAGCTATATCTTGAGTGGGAAATGGCCGTGAACCATGAGCTTGATGCATTAGAATAGAACCACACTTGGATTTTAACCTCTTTTCCTCCGGGAAGAAAGTTCTTAGCTCAAAATGGGGTATACAAGACAAATACAAGCTTGATGGGTCAGTTGAAAGGCATAAAGCTAGATTAGTCATTAGATGCTTTGAACAAATCAAGGATAAGGATTACAAGCAAACCTTCTCTGCAGTTGCCAAACTCACTACTGTCAGAATTTTCATAGCAATGACCACTACCAGGAATTGGCTACTTCATCAATTAGACATTAACAATGCTTTCTTATTAGACATTAACAATGCTTCCTTACATGGCTACATTGATGAAGGAAGTGTACATGACTCCACTTGAGGGGTACAGCAAGGCAAAACATAGACAGGTTTGTAAGTTAAAGAGGTCTCTTAATGGCCTGAAACAAGCCTCTAGGCAATGGAATTTGGATCTCACAAAGTTCTTGCAGTCTAAAGACTTTGTGCAGTAAAGAGTGACTATTCTTTGTTCACCATGGATAATCAGGGTTGCTAACGTTCATACTGGTTTATGTAGATGACCTGTTGTTTATAGGTGATGACATTTTGGATATTACACACCTTAAACAAGACTTGCATCAGACTTTTACCATATAAGGATCTGGGAATAGCTAGATATTTCCTTGGCATGGTGATTTCTAGGTCCAGCACTAGATTCTTTTTCAAACAAAGGAAATATGTTCTGGATGTGCTATCTGATGTAGGCTTGACATGAGCTAGACCTGCAAAGTTTTCACTTCCTAGAGGCAGGGGTGGAGCCAGGATACAAACTAAGGGAGGCGAGATCAATAATACATAGTAACATAAGCTTTAATAGTCCTAAAAATGAAGTGCGTAGCTAATAAATTCAAGAAAGTTGTCCACGACGAGTTCTCATATTTTGAAAGCAAAGTATGATATCGTCGTTGGACAGACTTTTAAAAAGATTCTAAAAAAATTACACATAAGGCAGCAAGAGGAGTCAAACCTGTGACCTCCAACAGGAAGCAACAAGTAGCCAACCAGTCTACTATTCACTATTTTATGAAGTATCTAAGAACTAATTAATATATATCTATTTTTTGTTTCCACTATAATATCTCACATTTAATCTTTTTTTCCCAAAAAGCTGAGGGGTCAATTGACCCCCCCTTACCCCTTAGTGGTTCCGCCACTGCCTAGAGGTCTCAAGTTGCCTAATGATAAAGGTCAAGCTTTGGACAACCCTGAACCATATAAAAGGGTAATTGGCAGACTGTTGTTTTTTACTCTTACAAGACTAGATATCTCCTACGTTGTGGCAACATTTGAGTCAGTTTTTGCAGAGCCCCACTAACCTACATTATTGGGCTGTCATGCATGTGTTGAGGTACTTGAAGGGCACTCCAAACAAAGGCCTGTTTTATCCCAAACAAAACATCCTACAAGTCGTTGCATATAGTGATGCTAATTGGAGAACTTACAAGATGAGTTCCAGATCTTTGACATGCTATCATGTGTTCCTAGGGAATTCATTGGTTTTTTGGAAAACCAAGAAGCAAAAGACCCTTGCCAAGTCAAGTGTGGAGGCAGAGTATAGAGCAATGCCAACCACAACTTCTGAGCTCGAGTGGATTTCATATTTTCTTCATGATTTACATTTACCACTTATTCTACCTATTCTTAAGCACTATGATAACAGAGCTGCACAACATATAGCAGAGAACCCTGTCTTCCATGAATGTACAAAGCATCTTAACGTCGATTGTCATTACACTAGAGAGAAAGTATTGGAAGGATTTTTGCAAACAGTTCATGTCTCATCAAAGGAGCAACTATCAGATCTCATGACTAAGCCACTGAGTGAGTTGCAGCACAATTACCTCTATTGAAGGCTTGGATTATTGGATTCTCCTCCAATTTTGATGTTAAGGAGTTGGTTGGATAGTTAGTTAGCATTTAGCTAAAAATCAGCAATTTAGTTTCTCTCTCTTTGCCTAGTCAGCAACTAACTTATTATTAAAGTTAGTTGTTCTTCACTGTTGTATATAGCTTCATTGTAGACAGCTTGTTTCCTTGATCATCATTTTTACAGCAATGGAATGTAGGGAACTTCTCTCTCTTATTCTTGCTCTTCCTCTCACTAGAATTGCTCACCAGTTTACACTAGCTGCTTGCTTCATTTATCTCTCTACCACGACCTTGATTGGGCGGTTAAAGGTTGTCTCCGGTTCCGCCAGTATTGGCCACAAACCCGGTGTAGGGAAGAGTGGAAACAGATTGGTGGTGTGGCGGGCACTGGTATTCGGCCGAATTTGGAGGTTCTGTGGGTAGGGGATGAGTAGGTCAGTTGGCCATTAATATTGGGGATTCTACAGAAGTAGGCCGTGAAAACTTACTGCATGCATGGGAGGGGCTTCTATGGGATTCTAGATAGCCGATGGTGGACATGGGCGGGACAAATGAGTCTTCTCCCTCCTGGAGCACCTCTGGCCTAGAGGTCGCATCCTATCGGATAAGAGACTGATATGGAGAACTAAAATTGGAAGGGAAGACGAAGAGGATTGAGATGAAGGCAGAGTGATACTGATATGGAGAACTAGAATTGGATAAGCAACATTTATGAGGCTTTCAGAAAATATTTTCCAAATTTTCTCTGTTTGGTGAAGACAACGGAAAAATTATTTTCAAAAAACAATTATGTGGACGAAAATAGAGTCCATTTAAGAAGGAAGTTGATCTTTTATAATTTACTTCAGCCTCTATTTTTTTTTTCCCTCCATTTTCTTCAATGACATACTTATTTACTTTCTCTCTCCTTTCAAATCTCAATTAATTAGATACACTTCTCTCTCTTTTCTAGTAGTCCAGTCTCCTCATAACTCTCAAGGCCCAATCCAATTGTCTAATCATTTAGGTTTTCGACACCCAGGACCGTCAGTTTTGGACATTAATTTTTTCAAGCATGTCTTTTTCTATTTAATTTTGACCAATTTTAGGTTATCAAATATGGCATTATTTAAATGATATTCTCGTTAGAATTTGAAAAAATCATATGGAGTGGTCGATTTACCTAATTTAAAGCGGTTGTCTAAGTAGTTTGACTCATTTCTCTCCTTGAGCGCAATGAAATGATAGGATTAAAGCCCTCTTTTACTACTTGTCTCATTAAAACACTCCTCCCTTCTCT
>JACYFF010031959.1:2601434-2641262 GCA_017589665.1 Selenicereus undatus
TAATATGCTTAGCCTTTCAACCTTTGGTTTTCATGCATTTTGGCAATAATACAAGTTTTCTTCTTTCTTTGTTAATGGGTAAGGAGGTGAATTTTTATGACTAAAATAAATTTGTATACAAAAAAATATTGGTGAAAATAAATTGTTTAACCAAAATGAAAACTGATAGCTTTTAAAATTTAACCAAGATAACACCGTTGGAGGATAATATTATCTGGCAATATTAGGAAAACTTTATTCTTTTATAATGTTAAAATCGTAGCTTAGATCAAAAGAACATTGTTTTTTCTAATTTTTCAGGTACGAAACCTCATCTAATTATCTGGATATTTTTGTGTAGCTTTATAAAAACCAAATATGACGATTTAAATATTTTATCCCCCTCTCTCTTGGTTAGTCTTTTTTTTTTTCAAGGACATGAAATTCGAACTCAAAAATTTTCCAAAGAGCCAATAATACAGTTCAATTGAAGGTGACATTGTTTGGGTTTTTTTTTTGCAATAATTACTTAGTTTTGATTTAATGAACTTTAAAATAAATTGACTTAGTGTAATTTAGTATAGAATATGAACAATATTTAGTGTATAATAGAATAGTGTTTAGTAGAACAATATTTGGTGTAAAATACAACAGTATTTAGTGCATGATATAATAGTATCTAGTATATAATAGATTAGTGTTTAGTGTATAGTAGAACAATATTCAATGTACTAGGAAATATATTGGATGTTTTTTCGATTAAGTTCATCAAAAATATACATCAATATTCATCTTTTACAATGTCTTAGACTTTTAGCGTAGAATATAATGGAATTATGCAAATGTTAGGAAATAAACCTATAAAACGGAATTATGCAAATGTTAGGAAATAAACAAAAATGGAATTGTGAAGAGTTGAAATGTTAACATTAGAATTTGCAACTTACTAAATGGTTGATTATAATTTTTTATTATATTTGTTACTTACAATGTACAAAATGCTTGATTCAAATGTTCACTTCGTAATATGGTTTGTGAGTTTTGAAAATGTGTATGTAATTTTGTTGCCCATTAGAAATGTAATAAAGTTAGCATGTTTAGATATTGGAGTTGAAATGTTTCGTAATTGGAATTGAAAATATTTATGTCGTTTCGTAAAATATGTGAGATATTAATTAAATGTGTGAATGTAATTTTTTTTAATCCAAATTGGTAGGTGTTCACTATCAAATGGATCCCAATCACTCACAGTTTTTCATGAACTTACTAACTGGAGATAACTCACAACGGGATGCCCCAAACAACATGAATATTGTTCCAAACCCTCCTCATTGGCAATACCATCCACAGTACCCTCAACAATACCCACATATGCAATATCCTCAACTACCACCGAACTTTCCCGGCCAAGGCCAGAATGTCTCCCCCATTCCGAGTTTCAACTACGGTTCTTTGCCCCCTCCCTATCAGCTACCCCCACCAACTAATACGACCTCGCCAACACCCCGTCCTCCACCCAACCCCACCCAGAGTGAGAGTGGCAGCGTGACTTCCAAGTGGACATTGGAAGAAGATCGTCGTTTGGTCAGATCGTGAATCAACGTCAGCACCAACCCCCTTGTTGGGGCTGACCAGAAGAAGACGGGGTTCTGGACGAAGATTGCAAGTGTGTACAACCAGCATGCTCCCGATGGAGCTGCAAAGCGAGAAGCGAAAGTCTGCAACGCCCGTTGGAACCGGGCAGCTCCACTGGTGTCCAAGTGGACCGCTTGTATGGGGCAGGCTTATCGGGCAAACCCAAGTGGGGCGAATGAGGACGATATTACGCAGAAAGCCCAAGATCTATACGTTGATATGGTGGGCAAACCGTTCGACTTGATGCATTGGTGGGTGCTACTGAAGGACCAACCGAAATGGGAGGTCAACTGTGATCAATCTGTGGATGTGGCCACTAAACGCCTAAGGATCAACGAGGTCGGCGGGTACTCTGAGAGTGAGACATCCGGCTCAGCAAGCACCCCCGAGACACCAACAACGAATGCTAGTGAAGATACAGCAACAGAGCAAGTTGGCGGACTTACCCGCCCAATTGGAAGAAAAGCCGCCAAAAGAAAGGCGAAAGAGAGAGCGCATGACTCAGTCCTTGACGTTGTCACCAAGGAGCTATCCACCTTGGGGACAACAAATGTGAAGAATAGCACCATGTTCGAAAGATATGTCATCGCCCAAGAGAAGAAGGCGGAGGCAGCTAGGGTGAAGGCGGAGGCCGCTAAGAGAGCGGTTGAACTAATAGACTCCCATCAACAGTTTCAACGGATGAAGTACGAGGACAAGATCTTGAGAATGGACATTGGTAAGATGTGTCCGGAGGATCAAGCACGATATGGTCCACTTCAGGAAGAAATTAGGAGTCGATACCGCCGAACATCGTCTTCGTCCGATGCTAGTCCTTCTCTAGATTGAGACTCATGTCTTCGGAATACTATGTTGTTTACCTTGAGCTTTTGTTGTTCTTTCTTTTCCCAATAGTTTGTTGTAATTGAATTCCTTCATGTTGTGGAATGAAATGTGTACTTGTGTTTGAATGAGACCGTATTGTAATGTTGTAATGTTGTGGAATTCCCAAAAGATGTAATATATGTTGTATTCTAGCTAAGATGTTCAATTTGATTTCATCCAATGCAATTGTAATGTTTCACTTATAACTACGATGCTATCTTCACTTCATTGCTGAATTCGACAAAATTTTCGCTGACATTTCCACACTTTTCTCACAGGTACAACAAAATGAGTGACCCATCCTCTTCTAGCGATGACTCAGGCACAGAATTAATAGATCATCTCAGATTCGTACTGGAGTCATCATCTTCTAGTGATGACTTAGAGATTCTTGAGACCGTATTGAACAATCAATCTCGCGTGGAGTCATTTCAGTTAGCTATAAAACATGGACAAGGGGGACGACCTTCATCATCCCGACGACCAAGAAAGAAGAAAAAAGTCATTCGGAGGGATCGAGAAGTTGCAGACGATCGCCTCTACAGAGACTATTTTGCAGATAATTCCATCTACAACGAAACCCACTTTCGCCGTAGATTTCGGATGCGGAAGCACCTGTTCCTCCGCATTGTAGACGCCCTCAGCAGTCGATTTGAGTACTTCCAGTTGAGGCACGATTGTACTGGTCGGCGTGGGTTGTCGCCGCTCACCAAGTGCACCGCAGCGATGCGTATGCTCGCCTATGGGGTATCGGCTGATTGTGTTGACGAGTACCTAAAGATTGGAGAAAGCACGGCTATGGAGTGTATGAAAAACTTTGCAGCCGGTGTACTCCAAGTGTTTGGGGACGAGTATTTGAGAAAACCAACACAAGCTGATGTTGATCGACTGTTGCAAGTTGCCGAGGCACGTGATTTTCCCGGCATGTTAGGGAGTATAGATTGTATGCATTGGGAATGGAAGAACTGTCCATCGGCATGGAAAGGGATGTTCGCAAAAGGGCTTTACAGAGTTCCCACCTTGATTCTTGAAGTCGTTGCTTCATATGACCTTTGGATATGACATGCCTTCTTTGGGTGCCCGGGAAGCCTGAATGACTTAAATGTTCTTCACCGGTCAGATGTCTTCAAAGAGTTGTATAAGAGTCGGGCTCCGAAATGTGAGTACGTCATCAACGGTCGCCAATACAATATGGGGTACTTTTTGTCCGACGGTATTTATCCAAGATGAGCAACATTCGTGAAAACTATCTCCCTCCCCCAAGGACCCAAGGCAAGATTGTTCGCCGAACGTCAAGAGTCGGTAAGGAAGGACGTGGAAAGAGCATTTGGGGTTCTACAAGCCCGGTTTGCTATAATTCGCGGTCCAGGCCGAAACATGGACAAAGGTGAGTTAGGTATGATAATGAAGGCATGTGTTATACTCCATAACATGATCGCCGAGGACGAACGAGATTCGTATGACCTCGCTTTCGACTACGATGATGTCGCCGGCAACACCCCGCAACCAAATGTCCAACACGGCCATCATCCGTGCTATACTGCCTACCTTCGTAGAGTAGCTGAGATCCATGACCCCGGTCTACATGCACGTCTCCAATCAGACCTGATCGAGGAAATATGGAATCGACATACGGCGCGACAAAGCTCACAACCATAGATGGGAAGGGTCATCCGTCGTTTACTTGTATTGTATATGTTCCTATTGTATTGTATTTTTTATTTTGTACTGTACTGTATTGTACTGTAGTTTCTTCGTATTATATTGTGCAATATTTTTCCCCGTCATCCAAATTAGTGTTTTCAATATCGTACGCTCGGGTTGTAATTTTCTTCACTCTGAACCCTTATATTTGCATTTGTATTAATTGCAGTGTATGTCCTACTCCGTATGCTTTCAATCGTTCAACCAATCAAACTTAACTCATCATTTTTTACATACTACAAAATAAATTAATACATTCTTCGGAAACATAAATTACATATTCCTTTTTCCGGAAAATAAAATTATTTTCCAACTTAGACAAACCCCAATATGCAAAAACAAATTGTCCAACATAAAACAAAGGAAATATGTTTACTGGTGGGCTCCACCAACAAATATTAAATCATTTGTGCTGAAATGAGTTCCATTTGCTGGGAAAATGAAGGAATGCAAGTTCCAGAACTGTGGAACTTTCGCTGACGTGGCATGCTGGAGTTCCAAAAACTGACATGCCATTGGGAATGCTCTAATTAAAACTTAAAAGCATTGAAATCATCCCCCCTCTTATAATGTAAACCCAGTTCATGGTTGTACTTGCTCACAAACTAATGGCTTGCCTCTTACTTTCTTTCCTTGCTTAGCTCTTCAAAAGGCACTCTGAACCCATCCATAAAAACCGCGATTACTACCTTTAACCAAACATACGCAAATGGATCCAAACTTCAGAAGTATGCACATGGATCCACTCACCATGGATGAGCTGCTGAAGAATGCGGCAATACAGGGAGATGTTGGTTTCTTGAGGGAAGCTATTGAAGCTGGAAAGCCCTTTGAATACTTCAAATTGGATTACCTTCCGAGAGATGGTGCGGATGCTAAAGAGGTAGGAGGTAACATGTTTTATCTGGCAGCAATAAATGGAAGAATGGAGTTTATTAGAGAAGCACTGGAGGTATTGCCCTTCTCGGTTGTACATTGCCTCCTCACGCAAAGAAATATTGAAGGAAAGACCCTGCTTCAAGAGGATTTGCTGTTGCAACACAATGAGTATGAGGTATTAGTACGTCTGATTGAAGATTTCTATGAGAGGCGTAATCCCATGGATCGCCACCTTAAGAATGCGGCCATCCAAGGAGATGTGGAATTCCTAAAACAAGCTGTTGCCTCTGATAGACCTGTTGAATACTTCAAGTCTATGTACTTTAGTTGTCCCACTAGGAAAGAGAAAGGAGGTAACATCTTCCATCTTGCAGCGCATCACTGTAGAGTGGAGTTTTTTAAAGCTGCAATGGAGATATTGCCCATCTCTGAGGTAGAGTTGGACATCCTCCTCTGGCAACGACAAGATGATCAGTATGTGGGAAAGAGCGTGCTTCATGTTGCTACATGGAAGTGTTGTGAGATTGTGGAAGTGATGGAAGCAATTTACAGAGGTCGCAATTCCATGGATGAGCAGCTTAAGATGGCAGCAATTCAAGGAGATGTTGTATTCCTCAGAGAAGTTGTTGCTTCCAATAAACCCAATGCATACTTCCAATCTCTCCACTGCGTGCCTGATCCGAGTTATCGGAAGCACCGAGTCGGTAACATGTTCCACCTGGCAGCATGGAATGCAAGAGCGGAGTTTTTAAGAGAAGCAATGGAGATATTACCCAAAGAAGCAGGTGTGGACGTACACCTCCTCCTCTGCCAACAAGACCACCCCAAATTCAAAAGGAACCCGCTTCATGTCGCGGCACGTGAAGGGCATAACAAAATAGTGAAGGTCATTCTGGATTATTATAATCATCATAAGTCATTGATATCAGCTCCTGCTAATTCGTTGCCACAAGGCCCACAACCAACCAAGGCTATGGCCATGGCTATGGATTGCGGTGGTGTTAAGCCATGGTTAGCAAAGGATATACGGGGAAACACGCATTTCTACTATGTCATGGCCCGGTGTCGTGAGGAATGCGCATTGAAATTGTTTTCAATGGATTCAGAGTTGTTTTCTCACATGGATGATTGCGGCAAAGGTGACGCATACTACAGCATATTTGTTACTGCGCTAAGAAGAGGTTTCAGTAAAGTGATTTTAAAGTTCTGGGAATCGGCTCCTAATTGGCACACCTTCGACAAAAGAGTTCTTGCCTGTGCCCTTGGTCCCGCGCCAAACTGCTCAGGTAATTCATACTTCTAGGACGGTCCATAATATACCAACTGTAGGTTTAAAATATGGTAATTCGTCTGTTATTTAAGAATTACACTACACCCATATTTTCTTACACATGTGATAACCTCTCAAACCAACATATTAAAAATTTTCTTCCCTTTTCCGCTTTTAGTATCTTGTTTCACATTCTAGCTTAGATTAATCTCTAGTAGGTTTTTTACCTTTTAGAATTTTTTTTTTGATTTTTTTCTAAATTAATTAAGGCCTTCATATACAATCTTATGTAGCAATTTTTTTTTGCATTGCTGATGAAATATTCAAATTGGTGCTTGACCAAAATATACAAATTATTAGAGATAGAGATTTTTGTCATATATGGGCACAACTAAAAGAATGGGCACTCCTAGGAAAGTTGCACTCATTCAAATATGTGCTAAAGATACAGATTTTTGTCCAGAGTGACTGTGATGAAGATAGGGGTGTCCAAATCGCCACAATCCTTGTAGATGCTTATAAGAAAGAATAGGAAGAATTAAGCATTGCAAAAGTTAAGCCACCATATTTTGCCCGGAATAGATAAGGGGAAACGGCTTTGCATGAAGCCATTCAAGGATTGTTAGAGTATGAAAGTGAGTATTATCCCACATTGATAAAAATGAAAGGTTTGAATATGTATATAAGTTTGTGAGTTATTTTACTAATTATCAATTGGTTTGAGTTGGAACCTTATTTGAGCTTATATATATGATGAAGGGGTTTGAGCTTGTGCATGCATTTCTTGTGAGTCACTTTTTTTTGGGGGGGTGGATTGCAGATGAAATCTTCAAATTGGTGCTTGAACAGAATCTATTAGTTATTAAAGATAGAGATTTTTATCGTATATGGTCACCGCTAGCAAGTTGGGCATTGATTGGAAAGTTGTATCCATTTGAATATGTGCTCAAGGAAGAGGTTTGTGCCACTGATCTCAGAAGATATATTGTTGGTATGATTTCTGAAGAGAATCCTCTATACTATGTTGCGCTAAGTGACTGTGATGAAGATAGGGGTATCCAAATTGCCACAATCTTTGTGGATGCTTGGAAGAAAGAAGTAGAGCAATTAAACACAGTAAAGGTTGAGCTACCATGGTTTGCCAGGCGTAGAATTAGGGGAATGGTTTTCGAGGCAGCCATTCTGAAACGACGCGAAAAAGTTGCATTGCATTTCTTGTCTTTGGAGAAGATTGAGTTATTTCTGGGAGAAGAAGACCAATCTCTCTTCCTAGCCATCGACCATCGATGTCCTGACGTTGCACAAAAGATTCTGGACTTGGTAGATCAACATGGTTTAAAAACACTTCTTACTTCCAATGTGGGGCGAACTGTATTACATAATGCTCCAAAATGTAATGGTATGTAAAAGTATTTTTTTTACGTATCCTTTTTCGTTATATCTTCTCTCTCACAAATCATATACATGTATATATATTTTGGATTTTGGAGTTGTATCATCTGAGAAAGCAAGTAGCCAATCAGATCAACTTGAGGTTACTCACATATTCAACTTACATATGTATGTTTTTGTGAAGCGCAGAAGATTTTCTAAAACAACTAGTAAAAAGGCACCCTGAACTGATGAAGCAAACTGATGATGATGGGGTTACTGTCCTTCACAGTTGGATGGAGATAGGAGAGCTATGGGCATTCCAATGTATTCTAAACAAGGATGAGTTTGGCCTTAATGTCAGAAAAGATTTTGCTTCTCTTTTGGAGCAAAAAACTGATGACAAAAGCTGGAATCCTTTACATGTGGCTGCTGCGGTTGGTGCGAATGGAGTTATTGAGCATATTGTACGGTTCCTCCTTGAAGCCATCCATGAACAAAGTTCATACTTCTATCCTTCTGCGATAGAAGACAAGGACATTGAGGGTAATACGCCTGTGGACATTGCTTTGTCCAGTGGACGTGAAGAGCTTGCATTGTATTTCTTGTCAAAGGTGTTCATAACATCGGGTAATTATATATTCAAAGCTATTGACAAGCAGTGTCATTCAGTTGTAAAATTTCTTTTGGGTGAAATCCACGAGCAGCCTTGCGCACCTGCTTACTATCTTCGCACGAGGAAGCAGAATGTTCTGCACATTGCTTCAAAGTGCACAGGTGAAACCTTTTTCTGCTTCCTTCTTGCACATTAGATCACAGACAAATTAAATATCTTGCTCACTTATTGAATTTACCGTAGAGCAAAAAATTGTCTCTTTACAATTTATCTGATTTGATTGTGTAATGTGTATAGTCTGGTTTATTATTCATTAGTTCATGTGTATTTATACTAGAATTGACTGTTAAAATATTAGTATGTGAACTACACAACTACCTTAAGTTTAGATTGCACATTTCAGTTTGTTATATCTTACAACGTCAAAGGATGTCAATGCTGTAGTTTGGTCAATACTTCTCACTGATACCAATCATTTTTTAAGCAATTGGACAGAGAAATTATTTTGTTGTTGTTTTGATTAACTTCACTACACTTTAACTTGTAAACCCCAGCCCAGCCCACCCTTAAGAAAATCACTTTTTTCCACATTGATCGTCCGGTTTTTGATGACTTCATTTCTAAATCTGTTCTAATTGATTATTGTTGCAATTATTATGTAGATGTTTCTATATTGACTCTGGAACTTGTTCCAATAACTCGACTGTCGATGCAGAAGAAAATGCTAAATTGATCGTTGAAAGGTGGCCTGAACTCATAAATGAGCAGGATGAGAATGGAAAAACACCACTAGAAAGAGCCTCAGAAACAGAAACAAATTGGCTTTTAAAGCTTATTCTGCAAAAGGAACGCTCATCTATCCTAAAAGCTCCCATGATTTGGGTTGAGCCATGTGAAAGAGGTGATTTATCCACTATTCTTGCCTTTGCTGAGAATACATATTTTAGGTACATATGCCGAGAGCATAAAGATACTCCTCTTCACCACCTCAAATTCAAAGACTACAACAAATGTCAAGAACTTCTTAAGTGTGAGTTCATTAGAGAACTGAAGAATGCTCGAGACATCCAGGGTGATACACCCCTTCATAAAGCAATAAAAAATCACAACAAGGACTTAACAGAGATATTATTCAACATGGGAGATGTTGAATGGAATATCAAGAACGAGGATGGAAAAACTGCAATGGATTTACTTGAAGAGGAAGCCTCTAAAGATCCAGAATGGGTACATACTCAAATTTTCCTTCATTGGAATTATATATGCAGTCAATTTGATCTTTCTAATAATGTAGAGTTGGTTAATGTCGTTATATTTTAATAAATGAGGTGAAAATTCTTCGGTCAACCTAATTTTATGTGCTAAATGTTTAAAAATCACCAAATTGTTAAAAACCTTATTTGAGCTTATAGGAATGACTCTTTGTTGAAAGCCCGATTGATATAAAAAAAATTTAACATAGTATTAGAGCAAAGTTACTTGATCTTAATTTGCCATCATTTCTATTTGATTAAAATTATGCGCACGTGTTAGATCTTGTTAGTAGCCCACATGTGAGAGGGCTTTTTTTTTTATAGAGAAAGGGAATTTTCATTAATCGTCATAACTAGATACAAGGTCGTCCAAGGCCAGATCAGAAAGTTGATCCAGGCTATCCCCTAGCTATATCCTACAACTGGGTGAGAAAGGCTAGAGATGAGCAAGGCATGAGCCTTCCTATTTCCCAATGTCCTGACTAACAAAAAACTGCAAAACTCAAACTTATTAGCAAGACACAAGGTATCTTTGATAATGAAGCCAAGGATAGTGTTAGGATAGGCGTGCTTCCTGAGATGGTTGATAATTGTGCTGCAGTCCCCCTCAACTATGATCTTCTTGAAGTCACGATCCCATGCTTGTCTCAGTGCAAAGTCGCATGCTAGAGCTTCTTCATGTTACGGGCAAGTGAAACCCACAGATTGCTTGACGGCAGGGAAGAGAACGTTGCCATTTGAGTCTCTGTTGATAGCTCCCCATCCTCTGCCCCATTCTCCCAGCTTGCCTATGTCGAAGTTAACCTTAACGAGCCCTGCAGGGGGAGGACGCCAGGACAAGCTAGGACCCAGGACACGCCCCACCATGGAGTCAAGTGATTGCTGAAACTCCTTGACAAAATCAAGGGCACTGGATACCACCTGTGAGGGTTGAGGTATCATCTTCTGAAATATGAATTTGTTCCTGGAATTCCAGCAGGTCCATGAGATAGCGACAGATTCCCCAACATCGTTCTGGTGAGAGTGCTGGACATTGGCTATAGCCTCGATCATAGTAGTGGGTATTGTCTCACATTGATAAAAGTGGATACTGTCCCATATTGATAAAAGTCCAAATAATTTGAAAGTGGGTGTTGTCTCACATTGATAAAATTGAAAGGCTTGAGCATGTATATAAGCTTGTGAGTTAGTTCACTCATTGCCAATTGTCGAAAGTTCAATTAATATACAAAATTTAACACTGAGGAAATTCACAAATAATTTGGTGATTGTATATAATTTACAAGTATTTAGCAAACTTGTTTTTGTTTTAAACATTTTTCACTGAATAATTCCTCACTCTACTCTCTCTCCTCCTATGGTTCACCCACCAGTACCATCCCCTCTACCAATCGCCAGCCGCCTGTTCCCCACTTTCTCTCATGTCCTATCCCCCCCTCTCTCTACCCTGCTCCATTGCACAGCTAGTGCTGGAGCTCCCTCAAGTCCCCACCTCTCTATCTGACAATTAGAAATTAGAGACAAAAGAGACAAGCTGGCCCTCTAAAATTAAGTATAATTTTAATCAAACAGATACAAAAACAGAACCAATTTGAGATAACACTAATAGGCTGCTTAATGACACCAACCGCATTGAGCGGTATCTAATCTTCTCTAATTTGAGATAAATTATGCAACAGAGTGGTATATTGAATTGGTAGATTTGAGAGCTTCAGAGTCAGGGACATTACCATACAGAAGAAATGAGAAGGATGGCCATCGGTCGGGAAAGGATGGCCTGGGATTCAGCCCTCCGCCACCGATTGGCCCTCTGGTGGTAGTCAGCGATGGAGACAATGGTGAATGAAGGTAGTCATGGTTGTGGGATGGACCATGGGGAGGGGGACAGGGGAAAAAATCAAAAATAAGTTTTAACATGTTATAGCATGTTATTGGGTTACCATATGCGAGTCTGTTTTCATCTAGATTTTAGCAATTCAAGTTCTTCACATCGATGGTTCTGGCTATACGTACGCTATTATATCTAGCTGTGGTGCATTATTGGATGGTTTAGTTGTTATGAATAATTGAGTGATGACACAAAGGCTTCTCTTTTATGTTTCTCGTAACTATTGCAGGGTGAATTTTGCGATGCAATTGGGGTTGATCCACGGTTGAAAATAACTTACATCCAAAGTAGGAGAGATGTGACAAAAATGCGAGAGACGATATCACTCGTGGCAGCCCTCTTGGCCACCATCACGTTTACTGCTGGGTTTACTCTTCCGGGTGGCTTTAATAGTGACAATGGAGAGGCTATTCTTGCAAAGAAGGCAGCATTTTTGGTTTTTTTAATTGCAGATACATATGCCATGTGCTGCTCTATGTTGATCTTATTCAGCATTATTTGGTCTATGGTTTATGATTCTAAGAGGTCATCATTTCTGGCTGATCGTAGCCTAGGATTGTTGAAGCACTCGCTTTATGGTACCTTTCTGGCATTTATGACCGGAGTCTACACTGTCACGTATAACATGTCTTTGTGGATAGCTGTTGCGGTTATTATCATGTGCTCTCTCGCTGTAATATTAACCCAAAGACGAATTCTTTATAAGATGTTTGAACTCATGAACTCTGTGACCGAGAAAGCACATAAAATGCAAATACAATTGCCATCATCCTGGAAACAGTGGGCGTCTTATGTTAAAAGGTGGTTATGAATATAGTTTATTAGACCATAGATATCATGCATCATCTTTTAATTAGTATGATAACAGTTATTGTCTGAGGTTAATGGTGGTTTCAGGGGAAAGCAGAGGCCAGTAGCTTCCAATAATCAAGGTCAAGATGAGGAGGCAGCACCATTCACTACTCAAAGTGAACATCACGAGATCACAACCCCTGCCAACATAACCAACGTGAAGATGAGGAGTCAGCAACTCTTGATGATCGATCAAATTGAACATCAGGAGGCAGAACCTCTCGGTGAGCAAAGCGAATCAAAACTGGATTCAATTGTCTAGATCAAGGAGCAGGTAATCTTTTCTGGTTTTCAGTGAAGAACTCTCTTTATCTTTAGTATAGTACCAAACATCTAATAACAGCATCAAAAGAAACAAAGCTGATGCAATTTAGACATGTTTCAAGACACTATTTAACATACAACTTATCTTTAGGATTATCTATAGTTAACGTGCTAATTTTTCACATTCTTTACTGCCTGATTATGACCTGTAATTGAATGTAATCAGTAAAATTTTTCACCAGTTATACTTTTAATCTTAGATTTATCTTGCCCGATTTAATTATTTTGTCTTTGCAGTACGGTTGAGTAGCTTGGAAGGAGAGTTATGCCGAATTTGCAGAAGCCTTCTCTCTAGTTTCATGGGTTCATCTTATTGTTGGATGATTAATCAACTCGTCTACCCAATATTGCAAGGTTTTCTAATTTCATGCTTGTTTGAACATTAATTAGCCTTTTTTTTTCTTTTTGTTGACATGTGATGACTGATTTGTTACGTTTAAGCATATTCTTTATTTTCTAGCTCTTTGCTAAAGGTAGTATCTTTATTAACAAAGGCAGACACGTAATTGAGAACGACATTGTGGTTAACTGGTAATCGAAGCATTATGCATGAATGCATTTTAAAAATTTATAAATTGAACATCCATAAAAATAAATTGGCAAATATAAAATCTCGGGAAATTAAAAAGAAACACCCGTCGATAATTTTTTTAATGCGCCGATATTTGTAGAGGATAAAATAGTTAATCGTCAAAGACTGCACATCTGGACCGACACTTCGCTTTTGCTCTAAAATAGTATAGATATATTGATCATCATTTTGGATAGAATGGTTAAGACTTAACAGTGCTTTTTTACCTATGTGAATGAGATATGAAGGACAATGTAGACGCGATTTGAACCAAAATCTTTGATAAAAATTTCTAAAGGCTTCATTGTATGCATAATTGCATAATGTGGTTCACGCAATTTTCGGTATTCCATATTCGGAGTGGTGTTGGGCTTGTGAATTGGAAGCGTCATTGCTGGGCCAGGGATGATTTTGTTTAATAGGCTTGTTTTCCTGGAGCGAAGGATGTATTGAAGATTAAGGCTCACTTCAGGTTAGGTACTTTTGGCCTTGAAAATAAAGATAATAGCAGAAGTCATGATTATTAGCATTTGAAGTTGCTTTGTTTTTTTATTTTTCATGTCAATGTCACCAAATTAAACTTCATATATGTTTTTTAAATACTTTACTGAGATGATAGACAATAATGTCATATTTAATACACTTGCAACATTTATTTGCCACCAAAAAAAATAAAAAATTGCAGTCGTTAACACCACTAGCAATTTGAGTTTGACACTTGACTCCAGGAGATTGAATTTGCTTTATTTTAATATGGTCACATAGGTAATCTCCTTTTCCTTCCCTTTTTGTTCTTTCCATTTAAATAGAATATAGATTGTTTTTATTTTCAAAACTCAAATTTCATACACCACTTTAAAAAAAATAAGTGCGAAATTATTTGAATCAACTTGTATTATTGTTATTGTGGATATCAATTAACTCAACTGATATAGTTTTGCCAAAGACCTGAATTCGAATCTCATCTACAGCATACTTTGCTTCTTCCTTTAAACCAAAAAAGTATGGTTATTATTAATAATTCATTTAATAATATTTGTAATTTTATCATCTTTGAAAGTAATCAATGTGAGGGTGAATGAAAGATAATGAATTTTGTATATTAACTTAAGTTTGAGGAAATTTTCATTTCCTATACCTATATTTTAACCGTTTTCATGAAGACCAATAATTAAACTCATAGTCCAAGTAATACCCTTCCTTCTATCCCCAAAAAAAAAAAAAAGTAATACCCTTCCATTTTTTCTCCCCTGCATTCACTATAACCCATTCTCCATTAATGCTGTTAAATTCCAATTAAAATGACCAAAATGTCTTTATCTTTTTCACTTTCCATTCACCTCTCGACCCGTTTTAGTTAATTTAACCAGCACATAAAATTTCTTAACCACCCTGATATAGGTTTACATCTTTTATTAGTCATATAAAAATGTAATTTGAGGTCGAATATGCAGCTCGTTGACACAAAACATAACTTATTGATGAGCGAGTTTAATTAAAAGTTCGCTAATAGATCCTTCTAGTTTATATGGTTATGTCATTTTTAGAAAATTAGTTGTCTCTCTTGTTGCATATATGGCCACCGGTACGTTTCTTAGAATACGTGTAAAGTCGAATGAGACATTATTTTAGAATGGAGTGAGTAATTAACACAGTCATCGTTAATTTACTGGTTTAAAGAGTAAAACGTAAATACATTAATCAAAATAATAGTCATGCGGCATCTATAACTGACGCTGTACTCAAACAAACATAGAATTAAAACAACAAAATTTTCTTTCCATTGAGAAAACTAATTATAATATTTTTGAGCATTCCTCTTTTACCCAATCATTGCTTCTTGATGCAACCTCTAATAAGGGGATAAAAAAATATTGCACAATCTTCTATTCGAAAAGATTTTGCTGCTTTCATAATTCATGTTTCAAAAATTGATGTTAATTGCAGGCTAATCTTACTATTAATCAATAGTTCTATATAATTAGAGCGACATAAAACTGACTCAAAACAACCGCTCCAAGAGTAAGAAATTATACAATCGACTAAAATAGGGTACAAAGAAACTCTCAGAAATGGGGACGAATATTTATCAGTAGAAGAAATATTATGATAGCCGTAAATAAAGGAGACTTTGGGACTTACCATTAGCAAAAAGCCAATGATAGCCTTAGAAAAACAAAAAGAAAGTTAGGGTTTTTTTTGGAGCGGAGAAAGGGATGCCAAGGTAGGCAATTGTAGCCCTCTCTATATTGTTGTTGTCTATTGTTGATAGAGTGATTAAGACTATTTGAATGTTTTTTTTCCGCATTTTGAAAATTGGTAGATCAAAAGATTACAGTGACACCTTGATACAGAATAATTTGTTAAGGATTATAAGAATTTCCAACAACCAAATAATTTATCATGATGTTGAAAAAGGATCTAACTCTCTGCTAGCTTAAAAATACTATGATAACACAAAATACTCATGAAAAGTGAAGGCCACCTTAAAAAAGGAAAAAAGAAAAAGACAACCACAGTCGACCCCATATTTCCAATGGTTAACTAACTTTCTTATAAATGCCCGCGAATCTCTGTAGCCTCTTGAGGGCACCTGCTCTATTAGCATATTGTTTTTGTTCTTTTCTTCTCTTGCTAATGCTTCTAGCATGTGATTCTTTTGGCTTTTTGTCTTCATCTCTTTTTTTTATGAAAAAAAATTAAGTGGGAAAGTATGCCCCTACAAGGTTAATTTTAAATTTGATTTGAAATCTATGGTTTTAAAATCTTTTTCCCCTATTTATAACTTTAATAAATTACATAAGGTTTTGGCCATAAAGTTTCATCTAAACCTACTCATTTTAAGATGAAATTTGATTTGAATATTTTTTGGCTAATTAAGTAAAATTTTGCATCACCTTTCTCCTTTTTGTATCTAGTTTCCTTTTTTATCTTTGGTCATCCATCAAGTAAAATCAAACGAATATCTGATAATGAGGAGTAAAGGTCTTCTAATAATTTATTTTTTTTTAAATTCACAAGTCAGAAACTAAAGTTCATTTGAGTACTTGAACACTACAAATTGAGTGTATAGTTTATGATCAACAAACACATTTATAATGATCACCATTAGTTATTTCAAGATCACTATATAAATAAAACATTCTACTCACATATTGATAATAGATGTAATCACCAAACATCTATAACTCTCATGATTGCTAGCTACAAGAAAATCTATTGATCATCACCTAATATTATATGTAAAAATATATATTATAAACACGATATATGATGGATATATTTAGTGATCAATAATTTTAATTTCATCTATCAATAATTGCATTTTCAGTGATCATTAATATTATGTTTGACGTTCATCCTCATTAAACTCAATTTCTAACTCGCATAATTATTTCCTTCCAACACAAAACCTCCTCATACCTGCCCGCGCGCCCCCCCCAACACACACACACACACACATGGAGACAGGGAGATTGCTTATTGTCGTCGTTCGGTTAATGGACAAGAGTTAACTAAGCCTTATAATTTAGGAACTCCATTTCTTACTGGCATAGTTATTTCCTTCTATCCAGTCATCACGGCATCCCTGCTTGTTGCTGAAAGTACCTGAGTCTCAAGGAATTATAGATGATAATCTGTAACAATTTTGTCAACATGATCATTCCTTTTTTTTTTTTTCTTTTTTTTTTCTCGCAAAACCAATACCTGAGTCTCTCTCCACTTGCTGAGCCATATATTCATTGTTGTTCTCTGGGAGAATTCGTTGACTAAGCCAATCATCATACATGAGAATCTAATTTATTACTTTTACTGATGAATGAAGGATCTATTTCTATGGTTGCATAATTGAGAACCATCCGTTACAAGTTGCGAGCTCGGCTATGCTTCACAAAATGCGTACCTTCGTTACTTTGCAACTCTGACGACCAGCTCGGCTATACTTGTTGCGACTCATTATCAGCAAGTTAAATATTATATAATATAAATATCATTTTCATCCAACGTGATGCATATTTTTCACTTTTTATGTGCACTCATGTATGTAAAGGTAAAATTACTTAAATCTGAATCTTTTTAAATTTTGCATAAATGGGACCCACGTTAAAAGGGGTATTTATGATGCATATTTTTCACTTTAAAAAAATGTACATAATGTTATCATAAACTTGCTTAAGATAATAAATAACTTTTATTACCCACTTAGAGCGTCCCCAGCAGTATGGAATGCGTGGAACTTGTGGGCCCCGCATATCACACACGTGCTAGAGAACCTCTGCCAGCCAGAGGGAAACGGGGGCACGCGGGCCTCCACGCTAGCCCGTTCCTCCCCCCATCCCACCTTTTTTGTACTTTTTAAATTTTTTATTGATTTTTCTTGTTTTCTTAATAAAAAATATTATTTTGATGTTTGAAAAAAAAACTATGTTATAAGGTGGGTGCATATAAAATATTTTAGTATATAATTTAAGTTAGAGTTTCATTAGTTGGGAAAGTGATGAAATACAAGTTTTAAAAATGTGAAACTTTTGATGATGTGACATGTTTGGAACTCAGGTTGGAAATACTCTTACCGCTCGATGCACTTAGAGCATGTCCACCGGCTTGCTCGCGCGAGGAGAGAGAGAGGCGAGCGAAGGAGGAGGCGGCGCGACCGGTTGCAGAGGCTGGCTTGGCTCAGGGGCTTGGCGAGGCAGCACGGGGCGTGAGGAGGCTCGGTCAGAATTTTTTTGACTGCATCTCCCCCCCCCCACAAAACGACGTCGTTTTGGGGGGTTGACCACTGAATATTTTTTTTTTACCAGCACAATAATTTATGGACAGAAGCATGCACTGAAAAGCTGAGGTACTGGGCAACAAGCAGACGTTTCTGGACCGTTGAGTGCTTCTCCCCCATGTGAAGAAATTTTGTTTTGATTTTTAGTGTGCATCAATTATGTTTATATATTAACACGCTTCAGTTTCTTGCTCACAACCTCTCTCAATTCCTCTTCCTCTCGTGAAAATTGATCATTTTTTGGTAGATTTATATTCAAGTGTTTATATCAAGGAAGAAGTGAAAGTAACAGTAAGAATTTATATTTTTAGTTTCCGTAAATGCTTAATATTGTATATTCAACTTGATATTTTATATGAGTAATGTAGTTTTTTGTATTTGTGGAAAAACTTGTTGGTGTTTATATTTTTTATTCATATATTAAATTTTATAATGATTATGTTTTTAATATAGTAGCTATGATTTTATTTTTCAAAGGTTTTGGTAGAATAATTTTAGTGATGTTATTAAAAGTGGGCATAAAAGTGAGAATCAGTCTTTGAGATGTTGTGAAAAGAATTATATGTTAATGAATATCTTAACGAAATGAAGAAATTTGTTTTTTTTTTCTCTCTAATGAGATATTTTAGCAACAACGAAGTGAAGAAATTAGTAAGAATTTATAAATTCAATTGTGTTAAGTTCTGTATTTGTGCTATAAAAATTGTTAATTTTAGTTTGTAACGTTGGTTGTTGTTTGTACTATAAAAATTAGTAATTGTAGCTTGTAACGTTGTTGTTGTTTGTATTTGTAGAGAAGTTTGAGTTGCTTTTGGAATCAACGAACTAGTTAAGCAAATTGTAAGTTGATATTTAATTTTTAATGCGTTCCAAAAAATTAGTATCTGTTGTGTAAAAATTGTACCGCAAGTGCATGGTGCCGGTTGTAGCCAGCAAAGGCAAGTACGGGTCGTGTCCACAGAGAACTTAGTTTCAACCACCGAATCGATTTCTAACACTTAATCTAGGCGAATGTCGGGTGAAGTTGGTTTAACTAATTCTAACTCTATTTGGTCTAAGTCAATAATGAGAAGGGAATCCTGAATTGGGGTTCACCGCACTGTGACGTTCATTAAAGAAAAGACTAGGTCGTGTGAATCTGCCTGTAAGATAATTGAAATGGAATTATTACCGGTTTAAAGCGTTTACGCCTACTTTCGAAGGTCATTAGACTGATCAGGCTAACCTAGTTGTCTACTTTCGTGAAACTAGGATAACAAAACCACAAGATCATGTAATTTCTTTCCAATTGCACCCCCGACTACTTTCGTGTCAGGTAATTCAATTGCTCACAAAGCTACTCTAAGTAAAGGACCTAACTTTCGTGAGTCTCCTAAACTCTAATTAAGAACATGAATGTAACCCTCTCAGGCAATTCATCGAACACCTGGCATGCTAAGTGAGAATTCAATATACTTTTGGGCAAAGATTCACAAAACCTAGAATAATAAATCAATTCACATCATAGGGGCTACACCCAATCCAAGATTATGAGTTTAGCCGCTAAACATGATTCTAAACAACATTTCAATCAAAAACATACGCATACCAAGAAATACTAAAACTTGAATTAGAACGTGAAGGAAGGAAAATAGATTATACCCTGTAGAATCTGCGACAATGATTTATCGAATGCATAACAAAATCCGATCCAAAAGCCTTGAATTCAATAATTAGAGGAAAAACAAAGTACAAAACTCTTTCAAGTGACTCGCCTTTTCAGAGGGGAAAGAAAACAAAAACCATAGAATATCCCAACCGCCCTTCGCGAAACTGATTAAGTCGCGACAAAATAAGTGACGCACGGTCGTGCTACCTACGCACGGGCACTCGTGCGTGTCTGGGGTAGGCACGGTTCAGACGCACGGTTGTGTGTTCAACCGTGCGCAGCCTCTGGCTTCGAGGCACGGCCGTGCGTATCCTGCAACTGACCGTGCGCCTCCTGCAATCAGCCGTGCGCCTCCTGAAGGTTCTCCCGGGCTTCATCGATGCTTCGTTCCTGTCGGAAATTGATCCCAATGCGTCCTTTCTTGGCAAAACAAGCAAGAAACTCCCACTTTCTAGACCTTAGACCTGCAGATCAAGAAATAGGGCAACTTAGCGCATAATAGGTCAAGAAAGTGTATTCAACCCCCTTTTTGCTAAGATTAGTCGAAAGATTATAGGAAAAGAGGGGAAGAATTAGAGTCGAAAATGGGTCAAATCTGAGGTTTATCAGTATCGGTAGTTGATATGTTAAATGTTAAAAACATTATATTTTATTAATGTAGTAGCAACTGCATGAATAATATAATTGAAAGATTAATTTGAAAATTGTAAACGTTATTTGTGTAAGTAGGAGATAAATAAAATTTAATTACTTGTTGTGATAATGTGTTATTCACTTAGCAATATGATTAAATGTTTTGGGAAACACTATGAGAATATTGTTTTCATATTTTTGGGCATGTTAATGAAGTTAGGATAATTAAATTGGTAATTGTTGAAATGAATATATTTGTAGAGTAAGCTTGCAATAATTAGGAGAACATGTTTGTAAATATAGTTGGTGTATTAGTTGTTGAAATCAATATTATAGGGTGGTAGAATATTTTTTGGCATCTTGAAGAAATTATGCATATTTTAATGTTCTCAAAAATGAATATGATAATGATTATGATAATTAAAATTAATTAATATGTTATAATGAAAATTAATATGAACTTCATAAAATCAATGAAATAGTTTTGAAGCATATATTACTAAAATAAATGTGTTAATTTGTATGATAATTAAATGTAATATGTAACGTGGGAAAACATGAATGGTTTTCTTTTTTAGTATATGATATGAAGCACTATGAGAATAAAGTTTGAATATTTCATGTCATCTGAAATATGACCTTCAATTACTATAAGTCACTAATATATTAATACGGTTAATTATAAATTTGTAGGTACTAACTTTATCTGAAATATGGACCCTAACACTCCCCCCTCGTTTATGAGTTTGCTTGAGGGTGACGATTCACCCCAAGCTGGGGGGAATAGTGCTCCCCTAATTCCCCTACACAATCTCCATCCGTCGTACCAACCATATGTACCACAAAACCACCACCATCATCCGCATCGTTCATATTACTCACCCCACCATAGCTCTAGGATTCCGGGTTGTTCAAATCAGAATCCTCGACCATATCCTCCACCATATTACATAGCAACACATACTGAACCTTTCAATGTGCACGAGAGTGAATACCCGTACTACCCTCCCTACTATCCATCACCACCTCCTCATCGAAATGACCTTTCTGCCTGGAGCAACTGCACCCCCTCATCCACACCGACGGGGTCATTGGTCGGGCGAGGCCATTCTGGGACAAACATTGAGGTAAGTACTAATAAGGGGGATAGAGAAGAAGTAATGGGAGCAACAGGTGGTGGTGCCAAAAAGTGGACTATTGACGAAGACCAACGGCTTATTCGGGCATGGATAAATATAGGCACAGATTCTATTGTCGGAGCCGACCAAAAGAAGGCTAGCTTCTGGAATAGGGTGGCCTCGACTTTTAATGAGTACCGTCCACAAGGGGCATCAACATGAACTTCAAAGACATGTAACAGCCGATGGCTGCGGTGCGCCCTAATAGTGAACAAATGCACAGGTATTATGCATGAAGTGGAACGTAGTAACCACAATGGGTGAAATGATGCAAGGATTCTGTAAGAGGCCCACAGATTGTACGCTGAGTGTACACAGAAGAACTTTGAGTTGCAACATTGGTATGAGATGCTGAAAGACTAGCCAAAATGGCGTGCGATATTTGATCCACCTAAGTCAGGGTCAAGATCATTAAAAAGGTCCAACCTCGACACTAAGACCGAAAATGAAGGTGTCGGTAGGAGTGAAAGACCGGAAGGCCGAAAAGCGGCCAAAAGAAGGATGAAACAAGCGGCGAACCACGCCATACTTGATCGAGTAACAACTAAGCTGCAGCAGATAAAGAGTACCAATAGTGATATGAATGATATGTTCAAGGATTTCATCGTCACAGTTAAAGAAAAAAAAGCTCAGAAAATAATGATGAGGGAAATGAAGCTGATGCGAGAAGAGGAAAGAATAATGATGATTGACACCTCCACAATGAGTCCCGAACAAGCCGCTTACTATGAGCAACGGAAAGCGGACATTATTGCGAGGAGATCAAGTCACTCACCATCACATCAGTAATATGTCTCCCCTACCCCCTAATTGTATAGAATGCGAGAACTATGTACTTCATCTTATGTTGTAACAATGTGGCTTTATTTTCCATGTGTTGTATTGGATGTGAGTTTGATGTAGTCATGTAATGATATCAACTTATGCAAAATGGGTGTGCATACTATTTATTGTTAATAAAATGGTTACTGTTCGAATAATTATTATTATTTGCGCAGGTTATTTGTAATGGATAATTTCAATGTTGACACACAACCAATTGAGGAGGAATCATCGTTCTCCTCGTCATCATCCTCTTCTTCATCAGATAATGATGTCATCATCCCCGTCATGGGGGCGTACCTCCAATATCAACAAGAAGTACAACAACAAATGATGCTCCTTCTACAACTTAGGGAAGTAGCCACGGAGATGACGTCATCGGCATCAATTCCTCCAATGAAAAAGAGATGTATTAAGAGAGACAGACAAGAAGCCCACAACCGCTTGTATCAAGACTACTTCGCCGAAGACGCAGTGTATAACGGACATCATTTTTGCCGCAGATTCAAAATGTGAAGGCACTTATTTGTCTGCATTGAGGAAGCACTTGACAATAATTCAGAGTACTTTCAAGTGAGGTACGACGCTGTCCGAAAGCGTGGGTTGTCACCATTAACTAAATGTACCGCAGCCATGCAAATGCTTGCTTATGGTGTATCAGCTGATTGCGTTGATGAATACTTGAAGATTGTGCAAGCACCGCAATGGAATGCCTAAAAAGGTTCGCCTCATGCGTCGTTGAGGTATTCGGGAAGCAGTACTTGAGAAAATCAAATCAAGCTGATCTCGGTCGCTTGCTACAAGTTGCTGAAACCCGTGACTTTCCTGGTATGTTGGGAAGCATAGATTGCATGCGCTGGGAGTAGAAGAATTGTCCAACGGCTTGGAGGGCATCATTTCAAAAGCAAGTTTACAAGGTGCCAACAATCATCCTTGAAGCAGTTGCATCATATGACCTTTGGATATGACATGCGTTTTTCGGGTTGCCTGGAAGTCTCAATGACATTAACGTCCTTGATCGCTCACCTGTTTTCCAAGAGATGTACGAGGATCGAGCTCTTAAATGTGAATATGTCGTCAATGAGCACCATTACAACATAAGATACTATCTTTCGGATGGAATTTATCCACAATGGGCTACATTTGTCAAAACGATCTCACTTCCCCAAGGGTCGAAGAAAAAACTATTCGCAGAACGTCAAGAATTTGTAAAGAAGGACGTTGAGCGAGCCTTTGGGGTGTTACAATCTCGATTTGCCACTGTACGTGACTCCGCTCGTCTCATGGATCAAACAAAAATTGGTATTATTATGAGAGCATGTGTGATATTTTATAACATGATTGTAGTGGATGAGTGGGATAACTACGAGCTTGTATTTGACTACGACGTTGTTGAGGGTGCTATCCCAGAGCCGATTATTAACCAGGACCACCATCCATGCTATGAGACGTATTTTGAACGATCATGCCAAATTCGCAACTCCAACACGCATTTAGCTCTTCAAGCGGACTTGATTGAGGAAATATGAAAGCGCAATTCAGGTCGGCGGCAGAGAGGATAGTTCATTGATCTTCATATTGCTATGAATCTCGGACTCTTGTTATTGCTAATTTCAAGCATGTGTGAATTTCTTTTTTTCATTGAAACTCTTGTGTGTTTCTTTTTTTCATTAGTTGTATTTGATAATTATTACTTGCACATTATTTTTTTCCAAACAAAATGGAACCCAAATAACCAACCAAAAAACAAAAAACGCAAGACAGGTAACTTTCTTCCTAACAAAAACACTAGTCTTCATTCATCATCATATTTAAGTCACGTTTAAATTGTTCACGTATTGTAATTTTTATTTTATTTCATGTCAACCAACGTATATTTTTTTGTTTATTTATCGAACTATTGTACTTACTATATTTTATGCATGTGTTCATTTTGTTATTCAAACTCTTGTACTGTTCACAAAAACAATAATATCGCCTCCAATTAATGTGTTACCAAATTATTATGTCTAAATTATTTTTCTTATAAATAATTAACCCAAATAACCAACCAAGCTAAAAAACTAAAACAAATTAATATGATTAGGTGTGGGCCCATATGTATTATTTTATTTGATGAGTGAAAGTGGTGAATCTTTCATTGAAGAGAGTGAAAATTATAAGGTAAAAAATTAAAAAAATAATTAATATAATAGTAATAGGATTCATATGATGAGCCAAAAAATAACTCATCATTGAACTTGCTCTTAATTTTACCAGCGGATTATGTACAGATGGACTAATTGGATGAGAAATTCATGGATGCTAGCTGGATTGAATGGAGTGGGTTAGACGGACCACTGCCTATATCGTACACGTGAGTGTATGTACTCCCATATGACATATAAACAATTATATATTAAAATATAAAATATATGACAAATACACCCCCAAAAAATATATATAAAATAGATATGGAGCACGCGCTCCCGGGTGTACATAATAATTTGCCTAGACGGGACATATGTCAAGATGTTTCTTTCATCTGATTCGATCAGTTATCACACCTATCGATGTCAAGACTTTTTACGTCAAGAAGATATTTGTAATCTTAAGGTCTTAGTTTATACGCAAATGTTTACAATAAAAATATATGCATAAAAAATTTGATATCCTATCTGACAATTAATTATTAATTATTTATCCTATTAAAGTTATAATTATGTTTTTTTCAACTTATGATAAATATTTATTTATGATTATTATTAAAATATATTGAATTATGCTAAAACATATTGATTTATATTAAAACATAACAAAACATGTTGAAACATGCTAAATAGTCTTGAATGAGGTTACATAATCAAGAGATAATTGTAGTTAAACATGAAAATATATTTATACAGTTGTGTAACTATTATATACACCTGAAATAAGCACTTTTAAATTCGTATTTATTTAAGTTATAGTATAATATGATCATTTTTGAACGAGTTGTATTTTATATGCTATGGTTATCGTAAATCAAGTTTTAAATGACTTTAATTTTTAAATACATGTATAAGTATAATTTTTTTTTATGTTCATTTTATGGTTTCCATTATTAACACAATGAGACTAGAATTAGATGATTGGTCATGTTAAGAGAGAGGCGTACAAATGCACTTGTGAGAAAATGTGAGATTATTAATTTTCAGGGATGTAGGAAAGATAAAGAAGGACTTTAAAAAAATTGGAACGGAGTGATTGAGCATGATTTGAAATCTTCGCAGTTGACGGATGATGTGACTCAAGATAGGAGTTTGTGAAAGTTGAGGATTAAGATTGTGGACTATTGGTAGCTAGCTTCTTGGTTGTTGAATGGTAAGAGTCTTTTGTGGAACTGGCTCCCCCCACCCCAACTTGCGTTTGCAGTAGTTTCGCATGTTAGTAATACCCTCTGCTAAATAAAGTTATTAGCATCCCAACGTCGATTATTTAAGGTATGGTACCTACATTGCATTCGATGTTTTTATGCTTTTATGTTATTTTAAGTATTTCTGTTATATTGCCTTATGTCTATCCAAATTAAAATAAAATTATATTTATAAATTTTGTAGGTCTATTGGAATAAGCTTCTCGAAGGGTAGAGTTGTCTGAAGAGTTAAGACTGTCTACATTTGAATCTCCTCAGGTCCTACAAAAGCAGGATCTATACTGAAATTTGTTGTATTATTAACACAATAGTTTCCTATATCATTAACAATGGATTGCAAAATTAATTCATTTTAGAAATAACTATAATTAGGAATACGTATCACACACATTTTTGGGGTAGTTAGTAAATTAGAACTTGACATTACCAATGGATGACATAGTGAATGGTGGGCGTCCTTTTCTCTCAAATAAAATAATTTTAATTTATTAGTAGTTTTAGGAGGAGAACAAGACTGGTTAATTTTTTTTTAAAAAATGAGGAGATAAGGTAAAAATAGATATAAGAACTTATTGGATATAAAACTTGGTAGTAAAATTATTAGTTTGTGATGAGCAATATTTTTAAAAAAATTTTATCTTTCAATTTTAAATACAGTCTTACTTGTCTGAAATTTGTATAACTGAAAAAGGTAAGTTTGGACTATTTTTTTCAGTTCTGATTGTCTGAACTAAAGTAAAATGTCTCTCTAAATTTTCTCTGCTCTATTTATGTGGAGTAGTAGATGGTCTATACTTTTTAAATATATGACTAATCGAAACCAGTCACTATGTAATTTTACAATTCAAGAATAAGACTTTTACATCAAGCTTCCCACATCTGCCTGATGGTAGAATTTTTGGAGTATTGAATGTGGATTTTTAAATACATTCTTAAAATAAGTATTCAATTTTTGCATAAATTATGACAAATTTATGGATTTATATAATACAATAATTCATTAGATAATATGCATTTTATGAACATAATGATATTAGCATTTTTTATATTATATTTAATAGTATGAAATATTGTATTTCATTACATAATTTTTTTTAAAGTTTTAAATGAATTTCACCATGATAATAATTAACCTATTTATATTATTAGTAAAATAAGTTTAATTATTAATAAAAAAGGATACCGTTAGAGCATTCTCAATCAGAGTTTTATTTTGTGGAACTCTGACCTACCATATTGGTAAAAGTTTTACAATTTTGAAACTTGCATTCCTTCACTTTTCCTACCCATGAAACTCAATTTTAATCATATAATAAAAATATTTGTCATAAACTCACCTTATAATACATAACTTATTTTTTAAATTATTTAAAAGTTGTATACTTACTCCAAGAAAAAAACAAAAAAAAATAAAAAATGCCAAAAGTTGATCCGCGGGGAGAAACATCTGTCTATTCTCTCACGCGTGACACTCCTCCCTCTCTCCTCTTATATTGCGACAAGTGGCAGATCAGGTTCCCTTTTTCAAGCCCCGCTGCGGATGCTCTTAAAGCACTAGCAGCCACACAGAACGTGGGTGACATGGTGGAACCCAATTCAACAAGCATGGCAATTATGTTCTCCCAGTCGCTCTGACACGCGAGGCACACGCATGGCACCACGCCAGTCCGTGCCTTCTCGCGGGCCAGTTTTACTAATTTTTTAATATATTTTATTGTTTTCTTTTTCTTTTTGAGTGTGTTAATAATTTTTATATGATTTAAAAAATAGGTTGTATTATAATATGGGTCCATGACAAATATTTTTATTGGATAATTAAAATTGGAGTTCTATTGGTTGAATAAGTGATAGATTGCAAGTTCCAAAATTGTGAAATTTTTACTGACGTGACATACTAGAGTTCTAAAATCCGAAACTCTGGCTGCAAATGCTCTTAGGGCATCCCCAGCCATTGCCACGCGAGCTCCCCCCCCCCCCACACGCGGGACACCCACCCCCCTCCAGCCCATGCCATGTGTGTCCCTCCACGCACGTCTCCACGGCTGGCCGAGTCTACCCGCGTGAACTGTTTGCTTGGTTTTTGTTTTTTTTTTGTTTTTTCTTTTTTTTTTGAGGTTATAAATAATTTTTATATGATTAAAAAAATAGGTTGTGTGTTATGAAGTGGGTCCATGATAAATTTTTTTATTGGATTATTCAAATTGGAGTTCAATGGGTTGGAGAAGTAATGGAATGCAAGTTATAAAAATATAAAATTTTTGCTGATGTGGCAGGCCAGAGTTTCAAAAAATGGAACTTGGATTGAGGATGCCCTTAGTTAAACAGAATATACTCAATGTCTACAGTGGCAGCGTGGCCCAATACTTTGTTTCCACCTTCTTCCCATGTGAGCTATGCCTCGTAGCTAGTGCTAAGCAATCGTTGTAAAAGGGACTAATTAAAAGCATCGAAAAATACGGTACCCTCTTGTGAGGGAAAAATTATCAACAGGTGGTCCATTATTTTTTAAATTATTCAACCGAGCTCCTTTTGCTCCGTGGGCACTGTGCCGGGTGTGCAAAGCAACTCCACACATGTAGTGATTGACTTTAGATCTGACAAAACTGACATAAGATTTAAAACTCGAATCGAATTACCTGAATTTATATCCAATTTGACATTCAAAACATGCTCACCCGAAAGGTTGAAAGTGGATCCGAAATCCAAATTAACCCGAACTGAACCATATCGGATTCGAAATTTTCTACAAAGTTGCTTGTTTTAGCATGACGACCATATTTGACGAAAAATTTGTTGACTTAAAATCAACCCGATCCGAACCATACTTGACCTAAGCCAAAGCGATTCAAAATGTCATTTAACCCGAACATAACCCAATCCAAATTAGACCTAACCCCTATCCGAACCGAATGATTCATTTATCAGGTCTAATTAATTTGCACTCCCTTCAAAAATCTCAGTGCTGACTTCTCGAGGTCACCCCGCCCTTAAATCTTTTTTACTATTTATTGTCAATTTTACTTGGCAAGCTCTTATTGATTTTATTGATTATTTTGTTAAAAAAAATTTAAACTCTATATAACTCAATTAACATAGGGGTCAATCGACAATTCCAACTTTTTTATACATGTGTATATAAATATCAATATTATATAATCAATTGTGCCAAAATACTTTAAATAAGCTAATGTTCATACAAACCTATCAATTTGAATAAGTCCCTTGACAATGTCATAATTTCATACAACGCGTGCATTTGAATAAACCTATAACCATATGATTAAAATAGAATTAAAAATAATTTAATTAATTTAATTCATGGAGATGTTATAATTGTGAACTCAAGCCCATTAGATTTGTCTTTTCCTATTTTATTTTTGTGTCATTTTTTCTTATTTTTCAATCAATATAATTTTGATAATGTCATCATATTAAACAATAAAAGTCAGGTTATAATTTTATTGATTTATATTGCAATCATGTAATTATTTTATAACTATTGAAAAGTAAGCATTGAGATTTAAGGGTGGCGTTTGTGGGTAAGCAAAGCACGGAAGGCATTAGATCTAGCAAATGAGTCATTCAGGTTGGGTATGGGTCGGGTCTTAGTTCGGTTCGTGTGAAGTTTGGGTTTGGGTCACTTCTGGGTCAACCATATTCGGGTCGGGTTTGGTTCGGGATTGGGTGAAGTTCGGATTCGGGTCACTTACGGGTATCATGTTCGGGTCGGTACAGGCTCGGTTCGAATGGAATTCGGGTCAAATTTATTTCGAGTTGTTTACCGTAGTCCGGTTCAGATTGGTTATGACTCAAATGTAATTAGACCGGGTTTGATTCAGTTCAATGTTTGGGTCAATATCGGGTTATGTATAAATTAAATTGGGTATAAATCAAGTTGGGTGTAACGCCCCGCCTGAAGGGGCAGGCGCGTCACCGTCGTGAATGTTCGATTAAGAACACTCACAAGGCTCTCTAAACTTCTCAACCTTAATAAACCTGATCATAAGCGATAGCAACGGAAGCTCTTATAGAAATCTAAATGACGTTCGGGAAGGTCAATCTAAAACATACATTACATACATACTTAAACCATATTCTAAATGGTCTTACACATGTGCAAAAATGAAAATGCAATCAGAATTGTATTTATTACATCCATAACGCAATACATACGACGAGAATTGCATTCCCATTTTAGCTACCCAAAAGGGGCCCTTCGCAAATAGCTAATCTTCTAGCGTTTCTGTGATCTCCTTAGCTTCCAAAAACCTGAAAAATGGTGAGGTCATGAGCTCCCCGAGCCCAGTGAATAACCCTTACCTTCCCCGTTGTTACACTTTGCACATTAGCCGGTTAACACATAAGCACACAGTACACGTATCTTATGACATCTAAACATAACATCTCATTTATCATATAGGGGCGATAGGAGGACATGCATATGTTTCAAGAATAAAAAAGGCACTTATATCGTTCATATCTAATATGTTCATGAATATCACAAACACGCACATATTTCTGTTATGAGGTTGGCAATTAGATTAATTAAGTCGCACCTGTCTCATACCAGGTACGTTTCAAGGACCCACGTTTACACTTGAGTCCTCGAACACGCTTTGCTGTTAGTTTATTCACTAAACTAACCATGATTGTCCCATACCAATCATGTTTTTTGGGCTCCTAGTCCTTATTGGAGTCCGAAAGAAAGTAAAACCTGCTAAACAACCTAACGGCCCGCCCATAACCACAATTGGCACACACATCAAAGCAATTTTATCACAAAAGTTCACATATTAGCCATAAACACATAACATGGGTCTTACCGCATGCTCATGAATCACACATGCGTTTCAAAATCAATTACAAGCTCATAGATGTTTTGAATGAACCTTCAAATCCAAAACCAAATCCAAAACAAAACCCAATTCCATATCATATCCAAAGTCCAAAAATCTAAGCCAAAACTAATTTCACAACACATCACACATTCTTAACTGAATACAAAACTTTTAGTTTAGGGGAAATCAACTCATGACTCACATAAAGAACCATCACAAACACAAGGGTCACAAACATATCCTGGTGGACCGGACGATGCCCACTCAAGGTACCAACCAAGGACCCAACGTTCTAAAGTACGTAGATGCCCTCAAATCACAAACTGAGGAGTCACATTCACATCCTGGAGAACCAGGGACCCATACAGCTCCCAAATAACACAAACTGATGAGTCAATTGACGGACCGGGCATTGCCCACTCAAGGTACCAACCAACGACCCACACAGCTTCAAACACAAAGACAACTACTTCTATTGCCATAGCTCTAGAACGCTCTATAATAGCCTCAGTCAAGACACGAATTTCTTTCCCCAAAAGCATAACTTAATGAAATCGGATATTCAGAGAAATTCAAACCCCACAGTTTGAACAAAAACGTAATCAAAACAAGGTATAATTCCATTCAAAATAATTTCACAAGTTTTCCATACTTCATCGCACAATCAGAATTCTTATGAAGCTTATCTAATTTATGGATTATACATACAAATAATCCATAAGTACACTAAACAAGGTACTTTAACTCAAAAATTCATAACTCACAGCATACACATTCAATCTTCACCAAACTTTGCCGGAAGTTGAAAAAATAACATATAGATTCTAACATATTAATTTCATGATTTTTGTCCAGGCCAATCATTCTCAGAAATTCAAAAAGTCAGCCAAAATAATGAAAAATCTGTGAATTAAACTCAAAAATTCATAACTTTTAGCTTATACAGCCAAAATTCATAACACTTTTCCAGAAAACACCAAATACCATAATAAATCTACAGTAATATTTTGATAATAATTCTCCAAGAAAATCCTTCAAAAACAAAATTAAAACAGTAACTGAAATCAAAGACCAAAACAGAACAGTCCCAATCGGAAATTCGTAACTCCTAAAATACACATGAAAAATTCATAAAAATTTGCATATATTTTCCAGACATCCTCATAAGTTTACAATAAAAATTTCATAATTTATAACCAACCCAATATCTCACAGTAATTGAACCATCATCTGACTTTTCGCACACAATAACAGGGCATTTTCGATCAAAATTTCATAACTTATAAAATAAACATCTAAAATTCATGAAACTTTACCTGAAGTTGTATAATATCATGGGTAACATACATTAAAATTTTCAGAATTTTTAAACAAGCCAATAATTCCCAGGAAATCAGAGAGTACACGAGCTCTGCACAAATCCGAAAATTCCATCTAGTTTTCTTCCATTTTGTTCTTTGAATACAATCAATCAACCCAAAAATCCTAATTAGAACATGTATGTGGATGAATTCAGAACATACACATCAACTCATAACATCCAATTATTCTAAAGATCACAATCAATCATACAACTTATAGAGGTGAGCTTCTAGTGGGTGGAATTATGGTTCTAATCTATCAAATTCTAGAATATCTAATTCAAGGCTTTAATTCGACATTATTCTTGCAAAATTCGAATAGAAATCTCAAATTAATCTTTCCCAAACCAATTTTAGGTTGAAGAAGAGCAAAAATTACTCACCTTAATCTGATTTCAAAACCAAAACCTTAATCTTCTTCTCCTCCTCCTCCTCCTCCTCCTCCTCCTCCTCCTTCTTCTTCTTCTTCTCTTCTCTATGCGTGTGGTGTGTGTGTGTGAGAAGCAGAGAACCCGCCCTCCCCCTTTTCTTTTTCCTTTTTCTTTTTTTTTTGAAACAAAACCTTAGTAATATACTTACTCAACAAATTATTCCCAAAACACAATCATATTAACTTAAAACACATATATACATCTAAAATAAAACACATAAAATATGTACACATTAATTAGGAATTCACACTTGAATCAAAATTAGTAACCAAAAAAATTTCGGGGCGTTACATTGGGTTAATTTGAAATCATTGTATGTTTTTAGTGTAGCTATCTTTAGTTCTTTACTCTTCAATTATATTTAAAAGATAAAAACCGTTTAATTAGACAAACCCATTTATTCTAGATTTCTGCTTTAATTCATACGTTAATGATAATTGACTATATATATATATAATGAAAAATTATAAGGGTTTAGTTCTAAATTTACTAAGAAAGTAAATTACAAATACAAGTATACAACTCATCCCTAACCCAACGTCAAATGTGTTGTGTAATTATCCAAAGGATTATATATCGTTAAGCCAAGTTTTAATCATCTCAATTGAGTTCATACGATGACAAAATAAGTGGACCAACCTAACGCAAATCATTTGTCAATTGTCTCATTTGTGAGCCCCAATACCAAAATATACCTTGAAAAATGAAAAAAAAGAAAGAAAATAATGAAATTTTTATTTACACCCTCGTGTTTGTTTGTAACTTTGCGTTTGTCATACTAGTCTGGACCCGTGCTTTGCACGGAGTATGTTCAAATAAACATTTTGTAGATATGTTATCGAAATAATAAACGAATAGTTATGGTAGACATGATTAATATTATAATTTAGAGGAGATAATGGAAAAACTCAATGAAAAAGTTAAGTATACAAACACTTCGTGCATAATTAATGAGATTAATATTTGAAAACTATATAATTGTGAAAAAGGTCTATATAAGAATGATGGAGACAATAGATAGTGAATTTGTTACAAAGCATGCTAAATAGGGTGATGATAAGTCAATTTATGACGTCAATGACAAAAAGTTAACATCCTCTTCTTGCTGGTGAATAAAAATTTATGAAATCGTTAATTCTCTAATGAAGTTAAGTAGAAACTATTTTAAAGTCGGTTTAGCTTTAGTTTCGCATATAATACAAAAAAAATTTGTCTTTCAACGAAAATAATTTGAACATTATATTTATGCTATCATATAACTTTTTTGGCTATTTAAAGTGGTTCATGAGGGGGTGCTAATATAATTATGTATTCATAGTTTGTACATTTGATTTTTATGTCAACGTAATAGTTTCATGGGTTTTGATATAAACTTCCAATGGCCTTTTATTGTCTTGCAAGAGATGGGTTGAGTTCAGATTTGTGAGTTGAGATATTTCTTAGTTTGAAGTATTATGACGATTTAGAGCATTTTATTTTAAACGGTAAAAGATTAATTATAATTTTAGGTGTTTTATGAAGAGAATTTGATTATTGGATTTGTATGGTTTGAAAGAAAACAAAAATTATTTCATTTTTTCTTATGCATTAAATAGACTAGATTTTGGTCAATTTATTTGAAACGTTAAAACATTAATTATACTTTTAAGATTTATATGAATTAAATATAATTATAAGATATGTATGCTTTGAAAGAAAAAGAAAAATATTTCATTTATTTTCTTCTGTTAAATAGATTATATTAAATGTGAAAGAAATTCAACTTCACGGGCCTAATATGATGATTGTGTTTTATTTTAATTTTTTTTATATTTCACGTTCAACACTTGCAGTATGTTATATTATGCTTACAATATGTAATTTTTTAGCACAATCCTTACATATATATGATCATAATTAATATTGACTGTGTTATCAGATTCAAAGAGAAAGATAACAACGGCGACAATGATAATGACGACAACAACAACAATAGTGATAATGAAAATAATTATGGAAATCATATTTATATTTCTATTATCTCTAGTAATACATGATCTATGTATATATTTGTATCAAAAAAAAGACAAAATAATAATAATAATCATGAAAATAAAAAATGTTTATTATTTCTATATAAATGTGTATATTATATTATGTGTTAATAATAAGGTATCACATAAGATTTTACGGCTTATTTAGTAATTATAATTTAGTTTCCTTAAGTTAAAACTTCTAAAATATGAACTTATTCTATAATAATGAAATAATAAAAAAATTTATATCCATTATAATCTCCTAATCTCTCTTTGATAATTAGATGATCATAATTAATATCGACTATGTTATCAAATTCAAAGAGGAAGATAACATTGCCGATATCGACAATGACGACAACAATAATAGTAATAATGAAAACAATCATGAAAATTGTATTTATTATTCTATTATCTCTAATAATACATGCTCAAATTTATATTTGTATTGAAAAATACAAAATATTAATAATAATGATGGAAATCAAAAACGTTTTGGTCCGTAGAAGCCACAAATGGCAATACAACATACTGAGGGAGGGGCGAATAGAACTTGAAACCTAATATGTCCAGTAAAGAGTACAATACAATGAGGGAGGGGTGAATCGAACCTGAGACCTAATGTACCCAGTAAAAAGGAAGAGATTGACGGTTATTAAGATAAATTCAGGGGCTGAGATTGTCTAAGATTTTGATCAACGGTTGTAAAGTTTGGATTAATGAGAAGCTTGGATTGAGGGAGGGAAGTATTTTTAGGCATCCTCCCATTCTAGCATTTGTAAGATAAAGATTTGTAAGATAAAGATTTGGAGTTGGTAAACAGAAATAGGTTGGCCCAAGTTGACATTTTTGGTAATCAGATCAATATTATTTGATAACTTGCTAAGTGATCATACATCAAAATTCAAAGATTTATTTTTGTGAGATTAACAACTTGATCTGCATTTGCTCAATGAGTCAAAACGAAAAAGTAACGATAATATATGAACATGTGTCAATTAGCATTACATTTATGTGATTATGAATGCTCGTTAGCAAAACTTGAGACTTAAAATTTATTGTTCAAAATTCAAATGAGTTACATTATTATGAGATCATATTCAATGATACATTCTTAAATATAAATTTTTAAAATTAAACATGTTATGAAGATGATTTAGAATCGTAGATCAGTAGTGCACAATTTTTGACAGTAATCACAGAATGATATTATACATTTATAATCGTAGAGTGCATTGCATTAAGTCATTAAGTGAATCAAATAGTAAAATAGAATTACTATATCCTAATAGTTTAATAAATTGTTAATTATACTTATCTTTTCTTAATTCATATTATGACAAAATATTTTTTTCTCTTATATTATTACTACATATCTATCAAATTAAAAACTTAAAACCATCAACTATTCTGTTTTTTTCACTTAAGTTTTTAATTGATTTCATTTGTAAAAATTCTCTCTTAAGTTTTTTCTCTTACAACCTAAACTCAACTAATTGAGTTTGAAAAATTCAAAATTCCCCCCCCAAAAGTGGAAAGACTAACCCCCCCCCAAAGTTACGACTTATTCAGGTAAAATTGAGTTGGGTAAAAATTAGATCGATTTTAAATCAGGTACGGTTCGGTTCGGATTCGGGTTGTCATTTTTCAGTTCATTTCGGTTCGGGTTACCGCGGATCGGGTTTAAATTAGGTTCGGTCGTGCTATAATTCGGGTTTCGTTCAATTATGGATCAGTTTATTTCGGGTGTTGGAGTCCAAATCGGTTCATTCCATTTCGGATATCGATTTAAGTATGAATTCAGATCGTTCGATTTAAATTTTAAATTTTGGGTCAGTTTTGCAAGACCTAGAAGACATGACCTTGAAAAGTAAGCAAAGCATTGAGATTTTTGAGGGGAAATCAATCACCCCATGTTCGCACTTTGCAGTTACTTCGCATATGACAGGCTCGCTTCCACAAAAAAAAATAAATTGTTTGTATATGATAGAATTTTGAATAATTAAAAAATAATATAACATCTGTTGGTAATGTTGCCCAAAAGAAAGACCCTATATCTAGTGGGGCATCGTGGCCCAATACTTTGCTTCCTCTGCCCTCTTGCAAGGCAAAGGGAAAATTACCAACCCTGTTTTTTACCGCAAATTGCGTTTTCAAGGACAAAGGTTGCACAGGGTCCCTTCGCAGGTCAGCTTCTTGTCTATTTTAAGTACTTAACTGCTTTTATGATTTGTTGCTCCTGTTACATCAATAGATGGATCCTCTTTTTTGTACCTATTTTCGTCACCCTTTAATATCTTTTTGCTCTTTCTCTCTCTTCATATAAGAGTACAATTAATTATAAGTTAATTTTTTGACTCATTAGTAGATTTATTATTATCACATTAATTCTCTCTTTAATTTTTAGTTTACAATTATCACTCTCTTTAATATAAGATTCACTATTTTGGCTCACTAAATAAAACAATATTTATAAACCCCACGTGTAATCATATTTAATTACTTTATTTTTTTTATTTTAGTATGTTATTTAGCTTTATTGTTTATGTGGAAAATAATTTGCACATAATAATTTAATAACACAAGTAATTAAAAACGCATATTTTTTTTTCAAAAAAATATAGGAGTTTGAAGTTAAAAAAAAATTACACATGCTTGAATGTAAAAATAACACCCATAAATTCCACCACCAAATATATTTAATTAATTTTATTCTTTTATTATTTGTATGAATAACTTATGGAAAATAATGTGAATTTTGTAAAAATTCAATAATTAATTTAAAATGACAAAATTACAAAAAATATTAACATAATACTAATTAATTAAAAAATTGCAGGCAAAAAAAAAGGTTGCAAAAAATACGGTACGTTTTATTTTCAATTTAGAGTAGATGACAGTGTATCAAAAACAAGTAAAAAGTAAGTATAATACCCTCTCTCTCCTCCGTTTCTCTCTCATCCTTTTCAACTCCGGACTGTTCATCATCTTCTTCTCTATTTCCATCTCTACTTCCTCTTCTCCTTTGTCTCTCCTCCATTTCTTTCCACCAACCTTATTTCCCAGAATCTCAACCCAACCTTTTATTTTCTACCCATAAAAAAGAAAAACAAAAATAAAGCCAAAAAAAAGGCAAAAGCTGAAAAAGCAAGGAGGCGAGCGGCCTGGGTCTCTGAGCCGCTCGATGAGCCACGAGCCTTGAGCGTCCTGCTGTGCTTCCACAAGCGGCTCGCCTGCCCGCCAACTCTTTTTCCTCGTCCATCAGCCATCCGCTATTCGTGGTCTAATGAGCTATGGATGCATACATATGCTACTTTCGATGAAACCTTAAAAAATTAGAAATCAATTAAAATTTATTTTAAAATTAACCAAATTTTAATACAGTGAAAGCAATTTTTTAAAATATTAATACGATAAATTTTGAATTAAAATCCATATTTACAGAAGTAATTAGTCAAAAATTAATTATTAAAAATAATTAGATATAAATGTTATCCTTAATAATAGTGTTTAGAAAAATATTTTTAATAACTTGGAGTCAATTATGTTTTATAAAATAATTAATATTACATTTAAGTTAATGATCTTATAAGAAAATTTAATTAAAAAAATTTAAATGTAAGGTACGATTACTTCTCTTATTAATAATTCTTTATTCTTCTAAATATTTTTAAAGTAAAAATTCTTTTTTCCTTGTACTTGATAGAAAATTAAGCTTTTTTTCCCCCTAATTTAAGTAAAAAAAAATATGAAATCTATCTTCACTATTCTTTTCTTGGTATAAATAAATTAATTTTAACAACTTTTGGTCTGATTTTAAACATAAATTTAAAATTTTCAATTAAAAATTTTATTCTAGTTCATTTCTAAAAAATGATCATTTTTTTATTTTTGTTTAATCTTCTAACTTTATTAAGTTTAAGATCTATTCATTTATTTTTACGTGAGAAACATCATTGTTATTACTTTAATGAAATTTGAAGTTTTAATTGTATTTTTAAAAAACTAGTTTCGTATTGTTGAAATACTTTTTCTATTTTATTGCTAATTTCTACAAGTTTTTCTTACCTTAGAGTCATCAAAAAATGTTAAAACATCTTAAACCTTGATCGTAAATTGTTACCAGAAATATTAAGCCTTAAATGTCAAGCCTTTAATCCTAGGCCTTAAATGCTCAATTCCAAACCCTCAACTGCAAAACTTGAACCCTAAAATCCTACTTGTTGATAGTTGATCTGTGAAGTTCAACTTAACCATAATCCCTAAATATTAGAGTGTAAATGTTATAGTTTCGTATCTTGTTTGCTTGTATTATTGGAGATGTTCTGTCTGCTACTTATAAATCTCATAGCTAATATGAGATTATGTAACTTTTGAGTAATTTGTTGATCTAATAGCAGAAATAAAAATAGTCTAAATTTCTTAATCTAGTAGCACAAGCAAAAAGTATTATAATTCGAATAACGAAAACTTGGGGTGACCAATGATTTTTAACTTTACTTTTCTTTTGTCGTTGGTCTTTCTCCTTCAAATAAGACAACCACCTACATTATTTTAATATGTAGAGGATTTGAAAATCATATTGAATAGCTTTATCAAGTGATGAGTAAATTATTTTTCTCCATTTGTTTAAAAAGAGAAACCAAATCAAGGAGTAATAAATAAAAGGTCATGGAGTAAATAAGGGCAGATTGGAAAAATTAGTTCATCTATATTTTTGAGATTTGGTTTATCATAGAAAAAAATACAATACGAACGCATGTGTTTTATCGCTTAACATTTAGTGTTTACGATTTATGTGTGAACTCTAAGACTAGTATCAACAACTAAGGTTTCAGAGTAAATTTTAAAACTAATATCAAGAAATCAATATTCATTGTTAAATAGATAGACCCACAAGGGCATGGGTTGTCATTGAGTGTATTAAGTTTTCAAACCGTATACATCAACTCAAGTTGACCATATATATATACTAACCTAGGCTGCCCGATTATGACAACCAGGGTTAACTAGATTGCATATGAGGCTAAACCTTGGATATATTTAGTTTCGGATTCTTCTCATCTTTCTGTCAAGTAAACTCGGTTTTTTCTTTAGTTAGAATCCACGCAATCTCATTAAAAATGTCATACTAAAACATAAAGTAGAAAAGGGGTGCCAAAATACTGACTTATGTAACAAAATGCTTGAATAATTAGCAACTAACACCCTTAAAATCCTATGCAGATGTGGCAACAATTAACATATGCTTTAATAACTTAATTTCATATTGGTGTTGTTATAGTTGAACAGAAATAGTGAGTTGTGCAAAATCTGGTAACTAAAAATATTTTTTACTCATTGTTTTAAACCGTAATTTATGATAGTTAATTGAGCCTTAGTTCAACCATAAATACTAAACAATAAATCATTAAAGTTGAACCTTAAACGCTCAAGATTTATGGTTATAGTTTAGGGTTTATGTTTAGGATTAGGGTTCGTCATGATTTTTACTTGTAGAAGTCAAAATCTTGGGATGTAATGAG
>JACYFF010031959.1:2681785-2692904 GCA_017589665.1 Selenicereus undatus
TAACGTCCACAAGAATTAATTTATACTTATTTATTTTTAACTTCATATTAATCATATAGTTATGGGTTCAATCAAATGTATGAATTGTATGAAATTAAGGCATGTTAAAAGGCTTATTCCAATTGATAGATTTGTAAAAATATGAGTTATTCAACGTTTTTTAGTACCAATAATAATATGGATATTTATATTTACACACATGAATAATGTAGGATTTTCAACGCAGAATTTAATTAAGTTATGTATAATTTAAATCATTGTTTAAAAAAAAATAATCAAACCTAACAAATAAAATTGAACAAAATGATAAAAAAAAATCGAAGGAGCGGAAGAAGAGCACAGAGGGGCAGGCATTGAAAAAGGCGAAGCATTGTGGTTTTTGAGGAGAGGACATATTGGAACCCTGATGTACATTTGACATGAGGGCATCCAAAAAAAATAAGAACACTTATTTGTAAGAGAGAGGCTTTGAATAATTTGAAAGTGCCATAACTGCTGTTGATAATTTTCCCTGATGTAAACCCTGTTCATGGCTGTACTTGCTCAGGAACTAATAGATTGGGTCTCAAAAAAAAATAAAATTCTATTATAATTTTTTTTTCTATTATAAAAAAAATTAATTTGGTAACAATATTGATTTATGGATACCCAAAATAAAAATAAAAATAGTGTATGTTAGTAACGATATTAATTTATGGACACCCCTATTCTAAATGTTTGGATCCGCCACTGAATTGGATGGCTCTTTCTTTCTATGCTTAGCTCTCCGACCCATCAAAACCTTATTTAGTACTTTTAACCAAGCATAAGCAAATGCGTCCAAGCTTCAGAGATGTGGAAATGGATCCACCCACCATGGATGAGCGGCTAAAGAATGCGGCAATACGGGGAGATGTCGGTTTCCTGCAGGAAGCTATTGAATCTGGAAAGCCCTTTGAATACTTCAAATTGGAGTATGTTCCCAGAGATGGTAGTTCTGAAGAGGTAGGAGGTAATATGTTTCATCTGGCAGCAATAAATGGAAGAGTGGAGTTTATTAGAGAAGCACTGGAGGCATTGCCCTTCTCGGTTGTACATGAGCTCCTCAAGCACTGGAGGTATCTGCGAGCAACACCCTATGTCTACATTGACTGTGTAGGAGGTAACACGTTTCATAAGGTTTTGGTGTTGCAGCACAATGAGTACGAGCAATCAGTACGCCCCATTGAAGACTTCTATGAGAAGCATAATCCCATGGATCGTGACCTTAAGAACGCGGCCATCCAAGGAGATGTGGAATTCCTGAAACAAGCGGTTGCCTCTTATAAACCTCTTGAGTATTTCAAATCTATGTGAAAGTTCAACTAGGCTAGTCAAATCACCCTAGAGGGGGGTGAATAGGGTGATTAACAAAAATTAAAGCAATTATAAAAATTAAATGCGGAAATAAAAGTGGGACAAAACACGATGATATTTTTACGATGTTGGCCCTTCCGAACAGGGTTAGTCACCGCCTAAGGCTCTTCTTTCCTTAGGATTTGAACCGCTCCACTTCTTATTCACTTAAGAAGTTACACACTCGAGTCCCTCGACTCGACAAAGACTTCCTTGAACACCTTCAAGGTTAATTACTCAATCGTGAGAACCTCTCTCTCGATCTACCACTCAACTAAGTAACTTAAGTTAAGTCACTCACTAAGTATTGCCCACCCAATACTTAGCTACTCAAGTAAGTCTTCCCCAACTTACTTGTTATAGTATCCTCTTACAAGAAGTTTTTCTCAAAAGATAAGTACAAGTAGCGATCAAACCAATATGCAATTTCTAGCTCAAAGTACTATCTCAATATATTTTGATGTAAGCTCTCCTTAATTTGCAAGTGTAGCTCAAGTGATTTCTCATTTGCTCGGATCACTATTTATAGCCTTGCAATTCGTGAGTTCCAATTCTGCCAAGATGGAAGTTGCTGCCAGAATATCCTGAAATCTGATTTCAGGCCCTTGAAATATATTCTTCAGATTCTGATTTGATTTCCTTTTGTGCTAAATATTCTGATTTGATCTTCCCTTTAAATCAGCCACGCTACACAGGATATATTCCTTGCACATGATAGTTAGTGATATCTTAAAATGTGCAGCAAGATAATTCAAGTATCCTTTTTGATATTACATTGCAATTTAAGCTTTTATCTTATTTAGTAGAATCTTGCCAAGATCAAATCAAATAATATTGATGCAAGATAATTCAATCCATAATTGATCTTGTATGATATTCAAATTTGAATTTCAAATTTGAATTGGCTAGATTATATCAATCAAATAATACCTTTGGATATTATATGATACCCACATATTTTTCTATCCATAAACACATATTAGGGTAGATAATTTTATCCAATCAAATCCATTAATATTATTCACTTAGATTGTATAGAAAAATATCCATAGAAACTCAATATTCTATCATATCACTTCCATTAATAATTAATCAGGGCTTTCGTCCAAGACTTAACCTATTCAACTACTAAGCCCATGTATTAATCAGACATGTAACCAATTTGATGAATTGGACCAATAAAAACATTACATATGAAACTGATAAATAATATAAATATTCAACAAATGACTGTTTCATATATAATTATTATCCACATTGTTTGTTATCATCAAAATCATTATGCGACTCCTAGAGTCAACACTATGTACTTTTGTTGTCCTACTCGGGGAGAGAATGGAGGTAACATCTTCCATCTTGCAGCACATCACAGTAAAGTGGAGTTTTTTAAAGCTGCAATGGAGATATTATTGCACATCTCTGAGGTAGAGTTACACATCCTCCTCTGGCAATGAGGAGATGATATTGATCGGGTGTGTGGGAACGACCGTGCTGGACGTTGCTGGACGGAAGTGTCGTGAGATTCTTCGACTGATTGAAGAAATTTACAGAGGTCGCAATTCCATGGATGAGCAGCTTAAGAAGGCGGCAATTGAAGGAGATGTCGAACTCCTCATAGAAGCCGTTGCCCCCAATGTAAATAAACCCAATGCATACTTCCAATCTCTCTACTGCGTGCCGGATCCTAATTATTGGAAGGACCGAGTGGGAAACATGTTCCACCTGGCAGCATGGAATAAAAGAGAGGAGTTTCTAAGACAAGCAATGGAGATATTATTGCCCAAAGCAGCAGGTGTGGACGTACACCTCCTCCTCTGCCAGCAAGACCACCCCAAATTCAAAAGGAACCCGCTCATGTCGCGGCAAGTGAAGGATATAACAAAATAGTGAAGGTGATCCTAGATTATTATGATGATCATAAGTCATTAATACCAGCTCCTGCTATGGATTGCCGTAGTAGTGTTAAGCCATGGTTAGTAAAGGATGAGAAGGGTTACACGCCTTTCTAGTATGTCATGGACCGGTGTCGTGAGGAATGTGCATTGAAATTGTTGTCAATCGATTCAGAGTTGTTTTCTCACATGGATGATTGCGCCGCAGATGCGTATTCTCACATGGAAGATTGCACTGCAGATGACCCATACTACAACATATTCGTTATTGCACTACGAAGAGGTTTCAGTAAAGTGATTTTAAATTTCTCGGAATCGCGTCCTGATTGGGACACTTTCGACAAAAGAGTTCTTGCTTGTGCCCTTGGTGCTGTGCCAAACTGCTCAGGTAATAATAAAAATTACACCACAACTTAGCAAATATTATTTCTCACTTCCCTCGACTCCTGTCACACATGTGATAACCTCTCAAATCAACATATAACATATTAGAATTTTTCTTCCCTTCTTTGCTTTTAGTACCTTGTTTCACATTCTAAATTAATCTCTAGTAGGATTTTTACCTTTAAGAAAAAATTTCTTTGATTTTATTCTAAATTAATTAAGGCCTTCATATATAATCTTATCCTCTATTCAATTTTTTTTTGGATCTCGTGTTTGAAGAGAGTACTTAAGAAATTAAAGAAGATAGGGATGTCTGTTCGGCGATAATTTGTCACATTTTACATGCCTTTTTCACTTAATCTTAGCTCATATAATAACGTAATCCTTTGAGTTTTTTCTTGTTTTATTAAGTATTCTTTGAAATTTTTACTTGTTTTGTTTATTCTTGCAGGTAAGAAGTTGAACCAAGCAAATATCGCGAAAAAGATCAAAACAGGCGAAAAGGCGGAAAAACGAGAGCTAGCCGGGGCAGCCGGCCAGCAAGGTGACACGCCCGTGCCACATAGGCATGGTGCAGCCCCCTTGTTTCCTTCGGTTCTTCGCGGCCGGCCTTGTCTTCTATTTAATCCTCTTTTCTCGACCTTGTTCGGGGGCTTCTTCTTTCACTTCCTTAGGGTAGTTTAGTTTAGGTTTTTAGCCAATAAAAACCCCTTTGAAGGGATTAGATTAGGATTTTTAGTGGTATTGATTTGAGATTCAAGCTTGTGGATTCCAAGTTCGTTCATTCAATTCAAGCATAAGTCTTCTTTGCTCTCTCTTATTATTCAATTTTGTTCTTGCTTAATCTTATTAGTTTAGATTGTATTAGTTTAAGTGTTTAGTTTTGATTGTTAATTCATGTTTTATTTGGTTGTTAGATTTCATTCTCTTTCCTTCAGTTCATGTTTTTTATGTTCTTCGTTAGTTTAGGTTTAGGTTTAGGTGTTTGTATTGTGTTAATGATTAGTTGTTAGAATTTGTGGACTTGGGTTGTAATTAGCCTCTTGATGGCTAATTGATCTTGTACTAGGCTTAACCATACCCAATCTATGCTTAGAACCTAGAGTTTTCCCTCACGTCCGCCAAGTGTTCGATGAAATGCTTGAGAGAGCTTTCATCCATATTTTGTGCAATTGACTTATGCTGAGAGGTGAGGTCCATTAGTTAGTGTGGGAGAGAGAATAACCGAGTTCGGGACATGAAAATAGTATCCGAATCGAGTTAGGTCCGGGGTTGCTAGTTTTGTGGTCTAATTGGGCTAACCCTATGAAAATAGGTGGTCAGGCTAATTAGATTAGCTCATGACCCTTGAGAAAGGGCTTGGGTGGTCTTTGATGGTGCAACCGATCATCTCTAGTTCGTGATATAGTTTGGGTAGGTTGGGACTCGTCTCGATTAGTTGATTCATCCATTGGTCAAATCACAACTCAAAGTCGTTTTTTCTATGTTTGTTAGCGTATGTAGTTTAGTTTTCCCTCCTTCGCTCTTTGATCTCGCCTAGATTGATACGCTCTAGTGAACTCTGATATTTGAAAACACAATTCCCTGCGGACGACACCCCAAGTACTCAACGATACACCTTGCACTTGGGGTTTATAAATATTAAAACTCTGTTTTATCCCTAACAATGTCCAAATCGCCACAATCCTTGTAGATGCTTATAAGAAAGAAGAAGAACAATTAAGCATAGCAAAAGCTAAGCAACAATATTTTGCTAGGAATAGATAAGGGGAAACGGCTTTGCATGAAGCCATTCAAGGATATATACATGACTCTTTGTTAATGAAGTCATTCAAGGATATATACATATTTTGTCCCAAATTGATAAAAATGATGGGTTTGAGCATGTGTATAAGTTTGTGAGTTACTCCACCTATTGTCAATTGGTTTTGAATTTGATCCTCATTTGAGCATATATACATGAATACTCTTTGTTAATGACCCAATGGATATAAAAAGAATATAACATGATATATACATGATCTTTTATTATTGTTCCCATTTGATTATTATGTGTACATATCAAGCCTTGTTAGTAATCCACATGTGAGGGGTTATGTTGAAGTATGAAAGTAATTTTGAATTAGAAACTCATTTGAGCTTATATGCATGACTTGTTTGGTTATGACTCAATTCATATAAATTTTTTTTTTTAACGAGGATGATGTGAAAAATCGAGCTCTTAATAAGATAACGAGAGCAATTTGTCTTCGTACGTGTGATAACCTCTCAAACCAACACATTAAAATTTGGTAAACTTCTTTGCTTTGAGTACCTTGTTTTGCGGCTAATAATCTCTAGTAGGTTTTTGGCCTCTAAGAAAATATATTTGATGTTATTCTAAATTAAGGTGATCTCCACAATCTTATATGGGACGTTTTCTTTTCTTTTTTTAAAATTGCAGATGAAATCTTCAGATTGGTGCTTGAACAGAATATACAAGTTATTAAGGATAGAGATTTTTATCGTATATGGTCGCCGCTAGCAAGTTGGGTATCGATTGGAAAGTTGTATCCATTTGAATATGTGCTACTCAAGGAAGAGGTTTGTGCCGCTGATCTCAGAAGGGACATTGTTGATATGATTTCTAAAGAGAATCCTCTATACTATGTTGCGCAAAGTGACTGTGATGAAGATAGCGGTGTCCAAATTGCCACAATCCTTGTGGATGCCTGGGAGAAAGAAAGAGGCCAATTAAACGAAGCAAAGTTTGATGAGCTCCCATGGTTTGCCAGGCGTGGAATCGGGGGAACGGTTTTGGATGCAGCCATTGTGAAACGTCGTGAAAAAGTTCCGTTGCATTTCTTGTCTTTGGAGAAGATTGAGTTATTTCTAGGAGAAGGCGGCCAATCTCTCTTTCGAGCCATCGACTATCAATGTCATGACGTTGCACAAAAGATTCTGGACTTGGTAGATCATCATGGTTTAAAAACACTTCTTAGTTCCAGTGTGGGGCAAACTGTATTACATAATGCTCCAAAATGTAAAGGTACGTAAAAGTTTTTTTTTTAAATTTTTTTTTTACTTATCCTTTTCCATTATATCTTCTCTCTTACAAATCATATACATGTATATATTTTGGATTTTGGAGTTGTATCATCTGATAAAGCAAGTAGCCAATCAGAACTTGAGGTTACTCACATATTCAACTTACATATGTATGTTTTTGTGAAGCGCAGAAGATTTTCTAAAACAACTAGTAAAAAGGAACCCTGAACGAATGAAGCAAACTGATCATGATGGGTTCACTGTCCTTCACAGTTGGATGAAGATAGGAAAGTTATGGGTCTTCCAATTGTAAATACAAATTTCGAGCCTGCAATTAATTAGACAATAAATTGAGCAACAAAGTAAATTTTTGTATTTATATCAAAGAATGGGTTCAATCTCTGTATAATTGTTACAAGAACAAGTATAATAAATCCTCCGATTCAATCTCCTTGGGTAGTCTTGAATGAATTTGATCTTGAGAGATGGCCTAAGAGGCTTAATCTCTATCAAAATATGAGTTTAATCTCCGCGCGTAGATGGCATGTGTTTGGAGTGCTTGATGTCTTCTGTTAGAGAAAAGTCTTGAACTCTTGAGAGTTCTTCTAAAAAAATGTCTACCCTTAAATGAGGGGGTTCACTCCCTTTTTATAGAGAAGTCGGAGTTGGGGTTTTCCTTCTCGTGTTCATTAAAAGGAATAATCATTTATTTTCTGCATCCTTTATGCCACATGACACTTTTTAATTGGCCACACACATTTCCAATAAGTATTGAATACTTAATGGAATGCCGTAATTAATTTAACACGTGGCGTGCTGTAATTGGCCACAATAAAAGTATTTATTTATTCCACGTGGCAGCTCTTGGTTGGTCCGCAAAAATTTACGGTCTACACCTATGTATTCTAAACAAGGATGAATTTAGCCTTAATGTCAGAAAAGATTTTGCTTCTCTTTTGGAGCAAAAAACCGACGACAGAAGCTGGAATCCTTTGCATGTGGCTGCTGCAGTTGGTACCAATGGAGTTATTGAGCATATTGTACGGTTCGTCCTTGAAGCCATCGCTGAACAAAATTCAAACTCATTATGCTGTTCTGCAATAGAAGGCAACGACATTGAGGGCAATACGGCTGTGGACATTGCTTTGTCTACTGGACGTGAAGAGCTTGCATTGTGTTTCTTGTCAATGGGATCACATCCGCTTGAAATTATATATTCAAAGCTATTGACAAGCAGTGTCATTCAGTTGTAAAATTTCTTTTGGGTGAAATCCACAAGGGTGGTTGGGCACATGATCTTCACATGGGGAAGCAGAATCTTTTGCACATTGCTTCAAAGTGCACAGGTGAAACTTTTTCTGCTTACTTCGTGCACATTAGATCACATATTGAATTTAATGTAGAGCAAAGATTGTCTCTTTACAATTTAGAATTGTCCGTCATCTAAGATCCTTGAAACGTACTTGGTGAAGCAGGGTTTCATCTGTAGTCTAATCTAATTTGACTTTGTATAGTTTGGTTTATTATTCATTAGTTCATATGTATAGTTTGGTCAGCTGAAGAGGACGATACAGAATTTCTTAGATCAAGTGACCGTAATGTCTTACACCGTGTGTGGAAATCCACAGGTACGGTATGAAGAACAACTTTGTGCCTAAATTTCATGGTTATGCTTTAAACCCTACTCGAAGGCATAAGTGACATATAAATATTGACATTTATCTCCAATCTTATTCTAATAGCTCGAGTATATGTAATGCAGAAGAAAATGGCAAATTGATAGTTGAAAGATGGCCCGAGCTTATTAATGAGTAGGATGAGGAAGGAAAAACTCCACTAGAAAGAGCATAAGAAGTGGGAGCACATTGGCTTGTGGAGCTGATTCTACAAAAGGATCGCTCATGCATTCTAAACACTCCCTTAGCTTGGGTTGAAGCATGCAAAAGAGGTCATCTATCTACTGTTTTCGCCTTTGTTAATTGAGAAGAGCTCATATTTTATGGATCTTTGCCGTCGGCGTAGCGAGACTCCTTTGCACCACATCCAAAATGTACATTTCAAGGAATACAAAGCACTTCTACATCATGAATTGATTAAGGAATTGAAGAACACACAAAACTCAAAAGGTGGGACTCCTCTTCATGTAGCGATAACAAGTAAGAACAAGGACCTTGCAGAAATCCTGCTCCGAATGGACGATGTGGATCCAACTATAAAAGACGAGGATGGAAAAACTGCAATGGACTTGCTAGACGAATTGTGCAAACAAGATGATAATTGGGTACGTTTTACTTCTAAAAGCTTTTCAATTTGGTAGGGGTAAAGTTGTCGAATTATCTAATTTTTTAAATTTAACTAATTTATAGATATATTTATATAGAGGGGGTCACTGTGAATAATGTGATCACAGAGCTTCAAGTTTCTTGTAAAAATTGCAGAAGCAAATGTGTGATATAATTGGAGTTGATCCGACTTTACGAACAACCTACATCCATCTAAAGGCAGATGTGACACATATGCGAGATATAATATCACTAGTGGCAGCTCTTTTGGCTACCATTACCTTCACTGCTGGATTCACATTGCCTGGTGGATTTGATAGTGACAGTGGATAAGCAATTTTAGTTAAGAAGGCGGCATTTCTGGTGTTTTTGATAGCAGATGGATATGCAATGTGTACTGCAATGTTGGTCCTATTCTGCATTATATGGTCTATGGTTTGTAAGCGTCAGAAGTCATCCTTACTCATCGATCGCAGTTTGGTGTTACTCAAGCAATCTCTTTATGGCACCTTACTAGCGTTTATGATCGGAGTTTACACTGTCATACACCGGAAGTCATTATGGGCTGCCATCGTTATTTTTGTTATGTGCTCTCCGGTAGTGGTCACAGCTAATAGAAGTATTTTGCATGTAGTGATTCCAAAGTTGATCCCTGCAGATAACAAGGACTATCTGCAATGGCTATGTTGTTGGAAGAAGTAAGATCTCCTTAAGTTTGAAAATATATGTCCACTTAAAATTATGCATTGTTGGCGAAATTTATACTCTAATCCATCAATTCATGAAAATTATTTACTTTTGGTTCTCTATGCCTAATGCATTCTTCAGGAGAAAACAGAAGCCAATGCCTCCTGGTAATAAAAGTGAAGTCCAAGAGAGAGAGCCACTCAATAATCAATTTCAATCGGAGCTGGACTCAATTGTCTGAATCAAATATCAGGTAATGCCATCCTAATCTATTGTGGAAAATTTTTGATGTCAGCTATTTGCAAATTAGAAATCGCTTTCGAGAGAAGGTGAAACAATATTTGCTGTCCTAATTGTAACCTGACAGTCACATTTGCTGCCAGTGACAGTTTGGCTTTTGGGGTTATTCCGGTTTCGATCGGTGGACTTCTTCCTTTAAAGCAATGAGGGAGTTCAAATTTGAAATTTGTGGGTCTGTAGAGACGGGGAAGAAGATTAAAGCAAAAGGATGAATTTATGTACTTGTCCTAGCATTCATAAACGCAAGCCAGTACAACTAACAAGTTCAGCTGGTGAGGCATTGGGATTGCATCACAGTGGTCACAAGTTCGACTCCCCATCAGGGCCACTGGAGGTTTTCCTGGTCGTTAACTTCAGGGCCCCCAGGGATTTAGTTGAGGTGCGCGCAAGCTGGCCCGGACACCATGGGTCATCCCAAAAAAAAAAAAAGTAAACAGTGAAAACAAGAACATTTGTACTAAGCAAATCCTTGACGACAAGCATATTATATTATCCCAACTTAACTACAGAAATCATTCTCTTGTATTTATTCGTATTTGGTACAGTTGATGACATGGTTCATCATGTTCATCTACGAAAGAAACGACCCGATACGAGTCCTGCCAGTCGGCAGACCATCCTAATGGAGGGATTAGAAATTAACGAAGACCTTGCTAGGATGAGTTAGAAAATCCCCTCCCTTGTCCAAAATGTCCCTACTCGGTTTGGGCTGAAAATCGACATGGCTAGCATTTGATCAAATTGAGCACAAAATTGTCCCTTCTCGATTTGAGCTGGAAATTTGCATAGACAGGGCTAGTATTTGATCAAATTGAGCACCTGCATGATAGAAATTTGCCTCCCCTGAGATTAGATGATCAAACGTATATATGCTATTTGTACTTCCTTTCGTCTAATCAGCTTACTGGTACCACGATAGATTTGTCGAATTCGTCAAGTCCAAATTTGACAGATTCGCGAGCTTCTGGTGCATGATTTTAGCCTTTAATCAAACATTGGATGTTGGAATGCTCTACATCTTGAAAGTGCTGCTAACCACAAACAATGGGCCAACCAGGTACTTCAGGTACAATTCATGAGCAAAATTACAAGGATTCAACAAAGATAGCATACATTAAAAAAAAAATGGCAAAGAAAATGCTTACTGCGATGTCTTTATTCATCATGTCGCTT
>JACYFF010031959.1:2721375-2755646 GCA_017589665.1 Selenicereus undatus
TAAAAGTAAATGTGGACAAGACACGAGTAATTTTTAATGAGGTTAGCCTCAACTAGGCTTAGTCTCCGCCTAGAGTTCCCTAACTCTAGGATTAACCCAATTTTATTAGGAGATATTACTTAACTCTAGAGTACACCTACTCTAAGTTTCAAGGTGTAAGTTGACCCTTCAATAAGTTATTGGTAAAGTTGACCCTTCAACTATATAATCTCACCCTACTTACAACTTGAATAAATGTAAAGCAAGTTAAAACACAATGTATGCCAATGGATGCATGTTTTTATTACCCACTTACCACTCAATGCACTTAATTTAACCAGCGGAATATGTACGAATGTACTAATTGGATGAGAAATTCATGGATGATGGTTGGATTGGTTGGAGTGGGTGAAACTGGACATATGTCAAAGGTGTTTCATCTGATTCGATCAATTATCACACCTAGTGATATGAAGACTTTTTACGTCAACAAGATATATGTAATCTTAAGGTGTTATGGCCTGTTCGTTTTATAGGACAATTGTAATTTATTAATTCCAACCCACTTTAACCTATTTCAATCTATTTCAACCCACTTGAAAAAAAAAATACCAACTTCAACCCACTTCAACCTACCTCAACCTACTTCAACCCACTTCAACCAACCTCAACCCACCCTCTTCATAATTTTAACAATTTATAAAATATCATGTGAGATTTAATCACTCTTGCACCAAAAAGCTCACTATACTACTTTTTTGCAAATTATCGTACTTTGGAATTGTTTTATTTTTGTATTTTTTTATTTTTTATTTTTAAAATTTTAAATTTTAAATTTTAAATTTGTTGTATTTATTTTTGTATTTTTTTATTTTGTATTTTGTATTTTGTATTTTGTATTTTTTTTATTATTTTATTTTATTTATAATTTTTTGTATTTAATTTATATTTTTGAATTTTGAATTTTTTAATTAATTTTTTATTCTTAGTATTAATTTTTTTTTAAAATTTTTATTTTTGAATTTTTAATTTTTTAATTTTTAAATTTATTTTTTTGTTTTTTTGTATTTTAAAAAAAAATTTATTTATTTTTTAATTTTTAATATTTTTAGTTTTATTCCAAAAAAAAGCTAAAAAAAATTTCAAAAAAATAAAAAATAAAAATAAAAAACTACTAAATACTAAATAAAAAAATAAAAAATAAGAAATAAAAAAAACTAAATACTAAATAAAAAATAAAAAATAAGAAATAAAAAATAAACAATACAAAATAAAAAAATAAAAAAAATAAAAATAAAAATTAAAAAAAATAAAAAGTAAAAAATATAAAATAAAATAATAAAATAAAATAATAAAATATAAAATATAAAAAATACTAAATACTAAATAAAAAATAAAAAATAAAAAATATAAAAAAAAACTAAAAACCTAAAAACATAAAAAATTAAGAATTAAAAATTAAAAAAATTAAAAAGTTAAAAATATAAAAAATAAAAAATAAGAAATAAAAAGAATAAACAAAAATTCCACAAAATTTTGATAACTTCATAAATTATCACACATTAATTACGTTCTCATTATTTTAACTTACTTCAACCCACCACATAAAAAATATATCAACTTCAACCCACTTCAACCTACATCAATCAACTTCAACCTATTTCAACCCACCTCAAAAAAATATATCAACTTCAACCTACCTCAACTCACCTCAACCTACTTCAACCTTTTACCCACTCAATTTACCCATGGAAAAAACGGGCCTTTATATACAAATATTTACACTAAAAATATGTGCATTAAAAAATTTGGTATCCTATTTGACAATTAGTTTGCAATTGTTTTATCCCATTAACATTGAAATTATGAGATGAAATGTTTTTTTCAACTTATGATAAGTATTTATTGGTGGTTATTGCTAAAACATGTTGAATTATACTGAAATATATTGAATTATGTTGAGACATGCTAAAACATGTTGAAACATGCTAAATGGTGCCAAATGTACATAATCCGGAGATAATTGTAATTAAATATGAAAATATATTTGCACAGTTGTATAACTATTATATACACCTAAAATGAACATTTGTGAATTCGTATTTATTTAATTTGTGGTAGAATATGATCATTTTTCAACGAGTCGTATTTTATATGTTATAGTTATTGTAAATCAAATTTAAATGACTTTAATTTTTAAATATTTGTATAAATATAAATTATTGACGAATATATGTTCATTTTATGGTTTATATTATTAACACAATGAAACTAGAATTAGATGGTTGGTCATGTTAAGAGGAGGAGTACGAATGCACTTGTGAGAAAATGTGATATTATTAACCTTCACGGATGCATGAGAGATAAAGGACGGCTTAAGAAAAATTGGAACTAGGTGATTGAGCATGATTTGAAATCTTTGCAGTTGATTGAAGACATGACTCATGATAGGAGTATGTGGAGGTTGAGGATTAAGGTTGTGGATAATAGGTATCTAGCTTCTTGGCTACTGAATGGTAGAAGTATGTTGCATGTGGTACTGGCTTTTTTCCTCCCAACTTGCGTTTGCAATATTTTTATATGTTAGTGATACCCTCTACTTATAGAGTTATTAATTAGCATTCCAACGTCAAATGTTTAAGGTATGGTACCTACTTTTTCCTACGATATTTTATTACTTTTATGTTGTTTTAAGTATTTTTGTTATATTACCTTGTGTCTGTCTAAATTAAAGTTAAATTATATGCATAAATTTTGTGGGTCTATTAGAATGGGCCTCTCAAATGTAGAGTTGCATAAAGAGGTAAAATTGCCTACATATAAATTTTTTCAGACCCCACAGAAGCGAGATCTACACTGAAATTTGTTGTATTATTAACACTATAGTTTCCTATATTATAAAGTGATGGATTGCAAAATTAATTCAATGTTAGAAGTAACTGTAATTGGAAATACGCATCACACACATGTTTTGGGTAGTTGTTAGTAAATTAGAGGTTGACTTTACCAATAGATAGGATAGTGAATGTTGGGGGCCCGCTCCTCCCCAATAAAATAATTAGAAATTTGTATAGTTGAAAAGATATGTTTGGACTATTTTTTCCATCTTGGATTGTACGAAATAAAGTAAATGCATCTTTAAACTTCCTTTACTCTGTTTCTATGGAGTAATAGATGGTTTATGATTTTAAAATATAGAGCTAATCAGAACTAGTTATTCTATAATTTTGCAACTCAGGGGTAAGACTTCTACCTTAGACCCCCGACACCTCGCCTAATGACGAGATTTTTGGAGTATTGAATTTGAATTTTTAATTACATTCTTAAAATAAGTATTCAATTTTTACATAAATCATGACAAATTTATGGATTTAGATAATGTAATAATTCATTAGATAATATGCATTTTATGAATATAATAATATTAGTATTTTTGTATTATAGTTAACAGTATGAAATGTTTTATTTCATTACGTAATGTAGAGCTTTTTTTTTTTCAATTTTTAAACAAATTTCAGCATGACAATAATAAATCTATTTATGTTATTAGTAAAATAAGTCTAATTATTGATAAAAAATAGGTAATTTAAATTTAATCATATTCTAATCAATTAATAATTTTACAAGTGCTAAATTATGTTAAATAATACTAAATTACACTTAATTATGTTAAAATATACTAAATGCTAATTGCTAAGGATAAGTATTCACAATAAGTTGAAAAGAACATACCAATTAATAACTCTAATCACAAGTGCTAAACTATCTTCTGTGGCAGTGGGCCAGCTGTGCCTCGTTGCTAGTGCTAAGCAATCGTTGATTCGTTGTAAAACAGCCTAATTAAAAGCATTGAAATAATCTCCCCTCTTGTAATGTAAACCCAGTTCATGGTTGTACTTGCTCACAAACTAATGGCTTGGCTCTTGCTTTCTTTCCTTGCTTAGCTCTTCAAAAGGTTCTCTGAACCCATCCATCAAAACCGTGATCAACCAAACAAACGCAAATGGATCCAGACTTCAGACGCATACACAACGATCCACTCAGCATGGATGAGCGGCTGAAGAATGCGGCAATACAGGGAGATGGTGGTTTCCTGAGGGAAGCTATTGCCTCTGGAAAGCCGTTTGAATACTTCAAATTGAAGTATTTTCAGAGAGATGGTACTGATGCTAAAGAGGTAGGAGGTAACATGTTTCATCTGGCAGCGATAAATGGAAGAGTGGAATTTATTAGAGAAGCACTGGAGGTATTGCCCTTCTCGGTTATACATTACCTCCTCAAGCAAAGAAATCATCCAGGGAAGACTCTGTTTCATAAGGATTTCTTGTTGCAGCAAAATAAGCTATTCGTACATCTAATTGAATATTTCTATGAGAGGCATAATCCCATGGATCGCCACCTTAAGAACGCGGCCATCCAAGGAGATGTGGAATTCCTGAAACAAGCTGTTGCTTCTGAAATACCTGTTGAATACTTCAAGTCTATGTACTTTCCTTGTCCTACTCGGAAAGAGAATGGAGGTAACATCTTCCATCTTGCAGCGCATCACGGTAGAGTTGAGTTTTTTAAAGCCGCAATGAAGATATTGCCCATCTCTGAGGTAGAGTTAGACATCCTCCTCTGGCAACGAGACGCTGATCAGTATGTGGGAAGCAGCGTGCTGGAAGTTGCTGGACGGAAGTGTCGCGAGATTCTTCGACTGATTGAAGAAATTTACAGAAGTCGCAATTCCATGGATGAACAGCTTAAGAAGGCGGCAATTGAAGGAGATGTCGAATTCCTCAGAGAAGCTGTTGCCTCCAATGTAAATAAACCCAATGCATACTACCAATCTCTCCACTGCGTGCCAGATCCTAATGAACGGCAGGACCGAGTAGGTAACATGTTCCACCTGGCAGCATGGAATGAAAGAGGGGAGTTTTTAAGAGAAGCAATGGAGAAATTGCCCAAAGCAGCAGGTGTCAACGTACACCTCCTCCTCTGCCAACAAGACCACCCCAAATTCAAAAGGAACCCGCTTCATGTCGCGGCACTTGAAGGACATAACAAAATAGTGAAGGTCATGCTGGATTATTATGATCATCATAAGTCATTGATATCAGCTCCTGCTAATTCGTTGCCGCAACCAACCAAGGCTATGGCTATGGCTATGACTTGCGGTAGTGTTAAGCCATGGTTAGCAAAGGATATAAAGGGAAACACGCCTTTCTACTATGTCATGGCCTGGTGTCGTGAGGATTGCGCATTGAAATTGTTGTCAATGGATTCAGAGTTGTTTTCTCACATGGATGATTGCAGCAGAGATGACGCAAACTACAGCATATTTGTTACTGCGCTAAGAAGAGGTTTCAGTAGAGTGATTTCAAAGTTCTGGGAATCAGCTCCTAATTGGCACACTTTTGACAAAAGAGTTCTTGCCTGTGCCCTTGGTCCCGCGCCAAACTGCTCAGGTAATTCATAATATACCAATTTTAGGTTTAAAATATGGTAATTCGTCTGTTATTTAAGAATTATACTACACCCATGTTTTCTTACACATGTGATAACCTCTAGTAGGTTTTGTACCTTTAAGAAAAAATTTCTTTGATTTTATTCAAAATTAATTAAGGCCTTCATATATAATCTTATATAACAAAAGTTATTGGATTGCTGATGAAATATTCAAATTGGTGCTTGACCAAAATATACAAATTATTAAAGTGCTCAAGGAGGAGGTCCTTGCTCCTCATCTCAGAAGATAGGGAAGTTTGAAGAGGATATTCCTCTATGCTATGTTGTCTGCAGTCAATGCGATGAAGATAGGGAAGTCCAAATCGCCACGATCAATCCTTGTCGATGCTTATTAGAAAGAACACGAACAATTAAGCATAGCAAAAGTTAACCACCATATTTTGCCAGGAATAGATAAGGGGAAAGGGCTTTGCATGAAGCCATTCAAGGACGACGTGAAAAATTTGCATGGCATTTCTTGTCATTGATGAAGATCAAGCTCTTAATAAATAGAAGGACACCAATTTCTCTTCTTCGCTATTCAAAATAGATGCCATGTCATTGAACGCCATGGCTACTCAAAATAGAAGGAGACCAATTTCTCTTCGTACTTGTGATAACCTCTCAAACCAACATATTAAAATTTTCTAAACTTCTTTGCTTTGAATACCTTGTTTCGCGGCTAATAATGTCTAGTAGTTTTTTGGCCTCTAGGAAAATATATTTGATGTTATTAAGGTGATCTCCACAATCTTATATGGGACTTTTTTTTTTTTTTAATTGCAGATGAAATCTTCAGATTGGTGCTTGAACAGAATATACAGCTTATTAAGGATAGAGATTTTTATCGTATATGGTCACCGCTAGCAAGTTGGGCATTGATTGGAAAGTTGTATCCATTTAAATATGTGCTACTCAAGGAAGAGTTTTGTGCCCCTGACCTCAGAAGATATATTGTTGGTATGATTTCTGAAGAGAATCCTCTCTACTATGTTGCGCTAAGTGACTGTGATGAAGATAGGGGTGTCCAAATTGCCACAATCCTTGTGGATGCTTGGGAGAAAGAAAGAGGGCAACTAAATGCAGTAAAGTTTGATGAGCTACCATGGTTTGCCAGGCGTAGAAATGGGGGAACGGTTTTGGAGGCAGCCATTGTGAAACAACGTGAAAAAGTTGCATTGCATTTCTTATCTCTGGAGAAGAGCGAGTTATTTCTAGGAGAAGAACACCAATCTCTCTTCCTAGCCATCGATCATCAATGTCATGACGTTGCACAAAAGATTCTAGACTTGGTAGATCAGCATGGTTTAAAAACACTTCTTACTTCTAGTGTGGGGCGAACTGTATTACATAATGCTCCAAGATGTGAAGGTATGTACATATATATCTTCTCACTCACAAATCACATACATGTACATATTTTTGGATTTGGAGTTGTATCATTTGAGAAAACAAAATAAACAATTAGAACTCGATGTTACTCACACATTCAACTTACATATATATGTTTTTGTGATGCACAGAAGATTTTCTAAAACAACTAGTAAAAAGGTACCCTGAACTGATGAAGCAAACAGATAATGATGGGGTTACTGTCCTTCATAGTTGGTTGGAGATAGGAGAGTTATGGGCATTCCAATGTATTCTAAACAAGGATGGGTTCCGCCATGATGTCAGAAAAAATTTTGTTAGTCTTCTGGGGCAAAAAACCGACGACGAAAGCAAGAATCCTTTACATGTGGCTGCTGCGTCTGGTGCTAATGGAGTTATCGAGCATATTGTACGGCTCCTCCTTGAAGCCATCCCTGAAAAAAGTTTGCACTTCTATCTTGATACGATAGAAGACAAGGACATTGAGGGCAATACGCCTGTGGACATTGCTTTGTCTACTGGACGTGAAGAACTTGCATTGTATTTGTTGTCGAAGGTGTTCCCATCATCGGATAATTATCTATTCAAAGCTATTGAGAAGCAGCGTCATTCAGTAGTGAAATTTCTTTTGGGTAAAATCCACGGGCATCATTGGGCAGTTGCTTATCTTCACATGGGGGAGCAGAATGTTTTGCACGTTGCTTCAAAGTGCACAGGTGAAACCTTTTTCTGCTTACTTCTTGCACATTAGATCACAGATTGTATATACTGTCGAGCAAAATTGTCTCTTTACAATTTAGAACTGTCCATCATCTAAGATCCTTGTAAGCAAGGTTCCGTCTGTAGTCGAACCTAATTTGACTGTATATAGTTTGGTTTATTATTCATTAGTTCATAAGTATTTATAAAATACAAAGCTACCTTAAATTTTGATTGCACATTCGGGTTTGTTATATCTTACAACGTCAAAGGATGTCAATGTTGTAGTTTGGTCAATGCTTCCCATTGATACTAGTCATTTTTTAAGAAATTGGACAGAGAAATTATTTTGTTGTTGTTCTAATTAACTTCGCTATACTTTAACTTGTAAACCCCCCCCCCCCCCCCCCTTAAGAAAATTACTTTTTCCACACTGTTCTTCTGGTTTTTGATGAGATCATTTCTAAATTTGTTCTATAATTGATTATTGTTGCAGTTATTATGTAGATGTTTCTATATTGACTGTGAAACTTGTTCTAATAATTCGAGTGCAATGCAGAAGAAAATGCTAAATTGATCGTTGAAAGGTGGCCTGAACTCATAAATGGGCTGGATGCTGATGCAAAAACACCACTAGAAAGAGCATCAGAAGCTGGAACAAATTGGCTTTTAAAGCTTATTCTGGAAAAGAAACGCTCATCTATCCTAAAAGCTCCCACGGCTTGGGTTGAGCCATGTGAAAGAGGTGATTTATCCACTATTCTTGCCTTTACCGAGAATACATATTTTAAGTACATATGCCGAGAGCATAAGGATACTCCTCTTCACCATGTCAAATTCAAAGACTACAACAAATATCAAGAACTTCTTAAGTGTGAGCTCATTAGAGAACTGAAGAATACTCAAAACAAGCAGGGTGATACACCTCTTCATAAAGCAATACAAAATCGGAACAAGGACTTAACAGAGATATTATTCAGCATGGGAGATGTTGAATGGAATATCAAGAACAAGAATGGAAAAACTGCAATGGATTTACTTGGAGAGGAAGCCTCTAAAGATTCGGAATGGGTACATACTCAAACTTTCCTTCATTAAAATTATATATTTAGTCAATTTGATCTTTCAAATAATGTAGAGTTGGTTAATGTCATTGTATTATAAGAAAGGTGGTGAAAAGTCTTCGGTCAGCCTAATTTTATGTGCTAAGTGTTTAAAAATCACCAAGTTATTAACAGTGCTTAGAATCAATCATTAAGGCTCCGTTTGGACCTAGGAAAGTTTGGTAGAAAGAAAAAAATTTAGGAAAGTTACTTTTTTTCTTGTGTTTGGTTTAAAGAAAATCACAAAGAAAAAAAATATGGAGGAAAATTAGGTGGAAAAATTATTAGAAACAAGTGATAAAATTTTCCTCATAAAATTGTGAGGAAAGTTTGAGGAAAGTTCCAAACCTCCTCTAACCTTGCATTGTTTAAATGATATCAACATGATTCAAGTAGTTCGTCAACATTCAAATTTTTCATTCAAATTCTTGTATTTTTTCCTCAATCCAAACAAGAGAAAAAAACTCATTTTCTTCCTACTTTTTTTTCCTTCATGTTTTTTTCCTTTAACTTTTCTTTCTACCAAATTTTCTAAAGACCAAACAGGCCCTAAATATTGAGCTTTAGAATCATGTTGACAATGTCGATGCATATAAAACAGAAACTAACTCACCGATCTTATCATCTAAAGCAGTGTAATCTTGCAACTGAGGAAATTCACAAATTGTTTGGTGATTGTATATAATTTACAAGTATTTAGCACCCTTCACTATCAAGTATTTAGCAAACTTGTTTTTATTTTTAACATTTTTCACTGAATAATTCCTCACTCTACCCTGCTCCATTGCACAGCTAGTGCTGGAGCTCGCTGAAGTTCCCACCTTTGTATCTGACAATTAGAAATTAGAGACGAAAGAGAACAATCAGGCCCCTCTAAAATTAAGGATAATTTTAATCAAACAGATACAAAAAACACTAATGTAATGTTTGGTTGAATATAATGTAATGCAATTAACTTTGTAATGCAATCATAAGTACAAAGGTTGTGCTAATCATAATTATAAGGTAGTTGTTATTTGTAATACTCTCTTACAAGAAAACAAAATCATGGAAACACAATTACATATTTGTTTGCATTACAATATTATTTACGTTCAACCAAACATGACCTGATAGGCTGCTTAATGACACCAACCGCATTGAGCGGAATCTAATCTTCTCTAATTTGAGATAAATTATGCAACAGAGTGGTATATTGAATTGGTAGATTTGAGAGCTTCAGAGTCAGGGACATTACCATACAGAAGAAATGAGAAGGATGGCCATGGGTGGGGAAAGGATGGCCTGGGATTCAGCCTTCCGCCACCGATTGGCCCTCTGGTGGTAGTCAGCGATGGGGATGGTGGTGAATGAAGGTAGTCATGGTTGTGGGATGAACCATGGGGAGATGGACAGGAAAAAAAAATCAAAAATAAGTTTTAACATGTTATTGCATGTTATTGGGTTACCAAATGGTAGTTTGGGTGTAAAAGAATTTACATAGTGGTACTCAGGAAATGATAAATATTTTGATGGTAAAATGGAAAAAAATGAAAACAGGGTGGTATTATCATCTAAGAACTCGTTAGTGCTATACCTTTATTCGAATGTCTAGGGCCGACACAAGTATGGTATGATAAAATAAAGTGGCAAACTTCCAGTTGGTGTACTTAACGTTCATCCCTAATGACACCGGCAGAGAAGCTAAGACACTAGAAGCTAGATCCTTCATCCCTTATTGGATGGGTTAGTTGTTGTGAACAATTGAGTGATAACATAAAGGCTTCTCTTTTATGTTTCTGGTAACTATTGCAGATGGAATTTTGCAATGCAATTGGGGTTGATCCACAGTTGAAAATAACTTACATCCAAAGTGGGAGAGATTTGACAAATATGCAAGAGACGATATCAGTGGTGGCAGCCCTCTTGGCCACCATCACATTTACTGCTGGGTTTACTCTTCCGGGTGGCTTTAATAGCGACAGTGGAGAGGCGATTCTTGCAAAGAAGGCAGCATTTTCTGTTTTTTTAATTGCAGATACATATGCCATGTGCTGCTCTATGTTAGTCTTCTCCAGCATTATTTGGTCTATGGTTTGTAATTCTCAGAGGTCATCATTTCTGGCTGATCGTAGCTTGGTATTGTTGAAGCACTCGCTTTATGGTACCTATCTGACATTTATGACCGGAGTCTACACTGTTACATATGACAAGTCTTTGTGGATAGCTATTGTGGTCATTCTCATGTGCTCTCTCGCTGTACTACTAGCCCAAAGACGAATTTTGTTTAAGATGTTTGAACTCACAAACGATGTGACCAAGAAAGCACAAAGAATGCAAAGGCAACTGCCATCATCCTGGAAACGGTGGACTTCTTATGTTAAAAGCTGGTAATGAATATATATGGTTTATTAGACCATAGATATCATGCATCATCTTTTAATTATTATTAATTATTGCACTTATTCTTTGAGGTTAATGGTGTTTTCAGGGGAAAGCAGAGGGGAATAGACTCCGATAATCAAGATCTAGATGAGGAGATCACGACTCCTGCCAATATAACCAACGTCAACATGACGAGGCAGCAACTCTTGATGATCGATCAAAGTGAACATCAGGAGGCAGAACCTGTTGGTGAGCAAAGCGAGTCAAAACAGGATTCAATTGTCTAAATCAAGGAGCAGGTAATCTCATGTGGTTCTCAGCGGAGAACTACCTTTAGCTTTTAGCATAGTATCAAACATGTAATAACAGCGGAAAAAGAAACAAAGGTGATACAAGCTAGACATGTTTCAAGACACTATTTAACATACAACTTATCGTTAGGATTATCTATAGTTAACGTGCTAATTTTTCACATTCTTTACTGTCCGATTATGAACTGTAAGTGAATGTAATCAGTAAAATTTTTCACCAGTTATACTTTTAAACTTAGATTTGTCTTACCCGATTTAATTATTTTGTCTTTGCAGTATGGTTGAGTAGCTTGGAAGGAGAGTCATGGTGAATTTACAGAAGCCTTCTAATTTCATGCTTGTTTGAACATTAATTAGCGTGGTTTTTTTTTTTTTTGTTGACATGTGATGACTGATTTGTTACGCTTAAGCATATTCTTTATTTTCTAGCTCTTTGCTAAGGGTATTGTCTTTATTAACAAAGGCAAACACATGTAATTTAGAACGACATTTTGGTTAACTGGTAATTGGAAAAACTTATGCATGAATGCATTTTAAAAATTTATAAATTGAACATCCTTAAAAATAAATTGGCACATATAAAATCTTTGGAAATTAAAAGAAACATCCTTCGATAATTTTTTTGAGTACGCCGCTGTATGTAAAGGATAAAATAGTTAATCGTCAAGATTACACAACTGGACCGACACTTTGCCTTTACAGATGTATTGATCATCATTTTGGATAAAACGGTTAAGACTTAACAGTGCTTTTTCACCTATGTGAATGAGATATGAAGGTTCATGTAGATAGGATTTGAACCCAAATCTTCGATAAAAATTCTTAAAGACTTCATCATATGTATAATTGCATAATGTGGCTTATGCGATTTTTGGTATTCCATCTTCGGAGTGGTGTTGGGCCTGTAAATTGGAAACATCATTGCTGGGCCAGGGATGATTTTGTTTAATAGGCTTGTTTTCCTGGAGCGAAGAATGCATTGCAGATTAAGGCTCAGACGAGTCCCTTCAGCTTAATTACTTTTGGCCCTGGAAATAAAGATGATAGCAGAAGTCATGAATAGCATGATTACTAGCAATTAAATTTGCTTTGTCTTTTTATTTTTCATGTCAATGTCACCAAATTAAACTTCATATATGTTTTTAAAATACTTTACTGAGATGATGATAGACAATAATGTCATATTTAATACAATTGCAACATTTATTTACCAAAAAACAAAAAAATTGCCATCATTAACACCACTAGCAATTTGAGTTTGACACCGGACTCCAGGAGATTGAATTTGCTTTATTTTAATATGGTCACATAGGTAATCTCCTTTTTTTTTCCTTCCCTTTTTCTTCTTTCCATTTAAATAGAATATAGATTGTTTTTATTTTCAGAACTCAAATTTGATACACCACTTTAAAAAAAAAAATAAGTGTGAAATTACTTGAACTAACGTGTGTTGTTATTATTGTAAATATCAATTAACTCAATTGATATAGTTTTGCGTCCGAGGAATGTACCTTCGATGTTCAAGTCAGATTCCCAAAGAGGAAAGGAAAAACGATATTCAAGGGAGAGAGAAACAAAAATTGAGTCTTTTGAGTAAAGATAGTATCTTTAGCTCAGAGGAAATAACCCTGGCATTCAATGATGTCATAACCCAGAATTGCTTGAATTCTCTTGCCTTTTTCGATAGAAGTAGGTGGATATCATATGAATATAGCTTATTTCACCATAGATATCATATGTCATCTTTTAGTACTACCACACTTACTGTTCGAGGTTAATGGTGCGTTCAGGGGAGAGCGCGGAGGCCAATAGTTGCTAATAGTGAAGGCCAAGATGAGGAGTCAGCGCCATGATCAGTTGAATAAAGCTCAAGGTTCCAAGGGAAATCATGCATGCGGAATTTGCGGGCGCCTTTTCTCTAATCAATACTATAAGGTTTTCTACTTTCATGTGTTAGCTTTCTTGAAGCTCTGAATGTGTTTATTAATATGTTTTGATGAAAGACAAAAAGATATTTATGCAAATTGTTAAAAATTTTTAAAATGCAATTCTTAATTAGACCAGTAATTATTTATGCAAATTTTGTTTAAGACTTTTAATGTGAGCTATCAATCGGGTTTATGTGTAGTTGAAGAAAGAATGAAAAATATAAAACACTCCAAATCCCTCAAGATGCAGATTGAAAATACGAAATAGACTCTACAATCAACCCAAATTTCAGCCATGTATTATGAGAAAACTTAGGATGAATGCTCGGTTGGTGAGAAGTGATGACTTCCCTAACTTCGATTGAGTGACAGATGACGAACTTCCTAACACTAATAATGAAGAAATTAAAATTAAGGAATCATAAATAATTCCACTCACCTCCTAAAACGATCACACAATTACTTTGCTTGGATTACTTAGCCAAAATGACATGACAAATAACTTTATCAAAAGCCGCACCATGCTCCGTGCATTGGCAATCTACGGACAAATTGTCCAAAAAGTCGGGCAAACCTTAGCTAGCAAGGAGAAAACTTTACAAAACTTTACAACGTTTGGATAAACTTTAAACCTACCATGTCTAAGGCTGCATGGTCCACCTAGCTCGATCAGGCCAAGGCAATGGCCAAACACTATTCAATTATTTGAGGCTCTTTCTTAACTACTTGCACTAAAGTTCTTCCGTTCTTTTTGTTGGTAAATTTTAATTTATAAACTTCAATCAACTTGAACACATTTCACCAACTTTAATAAAAAAAATATCTACTTTAACCAACTTAAACCAACTTCTCACTATTTTGACCAATTTCTATCCATCATATGGAGAAAAAAATCAAAAAAATTCAACCCACTTCAACCTGCTTCAATCAACATTAACCCACTTCAACAAAAAAAATTATCCACTTCAACCAATCCCAACCAACTTTATTCATTTACTAACCTATATTTTAGGCCTCATTCTTTTCATTAGTAAATTCAAATTTACCAGTCTCAATCACCTTCAATTATAGACTATCTTGACTTTAAATTGTGAAGAGATAGTTATAATTAATTTTTATCTTAATTATAGATTTAATGTATGTTGGGAAGGTCCAGGAGGGAGCTCACTTTAACAAATCTTCACTTATGGGTGACATTTCCAACAATCTCCCCCTCACACATGAGTCTCTTCCAAACCACATCAACGCATAAGATCCCAATTGAACGGAAGTCTTTATCAAGCTGTCAAGCCACCATCAAAAGCACATCCGCATTCTACTCCACAAAGTCTGCATAATTCTTTATACCGAGCCCACATGTCATCCACTCTATCATAGGAGTACCAACCTGTCCAACCATGCATTCCATATGTATTTTTCTCGCTATTGTCCATGGTGCTTTTTTCGCTATTGAGCCGCGCTACAGCACACGTGTTCCCGCTCGATCAACCCCTGCATGTCACTTCACCAGGCTCGTCCATGGGATCCACCCCGCCACACTTTTTCACCCATCCAAACGCACCATCGACTCTAATACCGCTAGTGGGGAGATCCAAGTGGAGCTCATTTCAACCAAAGTCAATGGCAACAAGTGAAAGTGAGGTTTCATCCTAAAACCAATTGATAATAAGAGGAATCGTCCACTTGACTTATCTATCATGGTCATTCTCTTTAAAACTCTATACATTCCCAACAATGTAAATTATTATGTGCTCTTGAAATTACATCATATATACATGTATTCTTTTCCTTAAATTTAAATGTTGTAAATTTGATTTTCTAATGTTGCATTTACTTAGGTGATTCACGTGTTTTTTGAGAATATGATATAGGTTTTGGTAAATATGATATCTATTTAATGATTATTAGAAAGGAGAAGTTTTTATACCAATTTACTCTATTTTAGCAGGTTGAAGGCGAAACAATGTTGAATCGACCCAATTTAGTCTATTTATTTACGAAAAATGACTCAACCTGCTCTATCATCAATAGATCAATTAGAATCTAATTCAAGTCATTTCAATAATAGATCGTCTTGAACTTGAACCCTATCTGGTTTATTCTTGGAGTTGTATTTCGATGAAATGATGTACATAATACATAGAACAAACCTATAGTAAAAGGTTGTGGGCCGCAGCTTAGCCTAAGGTACTCTTAGAGCAAATGTAATGGTGGGCGGGATTTTTGGCTCATCGGTGGAGACCTACCACTGCCACATCAATTCTCTCTCTAATTTTTTTATCTCACAAGCCTCACCCTCTCCAATGATTGGCTCATTACTTTGGCTCACCAAATAAAATAATACTCATGGACCCATACATTAACACTCAACTACTACTTTAAAATTCAAAAATAAAACAAAAAAACCAATAAAAATTAAAAAACAAACCAAAAAAAAAAGAAAAAAGGGAGGGGGAAGGCTCGCCCCCCGCAGCCTCCCCGCGGGCCAGAGGCCGTGAGCCGGCCAGTGCACGCCGGCGGGTGGCTCGCCCCCCTCCATTTCCTTCCCGCGGGCCATTCAGTGCCCATGCTCTTAATAAGCGGAGTACAAATTATATCACTGATCCGAACACTTTTTTTTTATGCGCTGAAATGCATACAAATGTGGATCGCCTCTCATCCAACGGTTGGTAGTCCTTCGTTATCGAGGTCACGGGCTTGAATTTGCAACACGCTGACCTTTTTGTTTTCATTTTTTTTGTTTGTATTTTTTTTGTTTCTTCTTTTTCCAATTTACCGGAATTGAACATTTTGTTCTATATACTCGAATGATTAAGTTTGGTTCATCAATTCAGTCCACAAGTAAGTGGAATGTGTTCTTCATCGAGACCTTTGTTGTATTCTTTTTGGGGATAATTTAGGATGAGCTCTTGAGAGAAAGACACTATAGATTATAATTCTTACTTTTCTTATAAAAAAATGCTTAAATAATTTATTATATTAAGTTGAGTATTTTATTTTACTTACTTTTTTTTTGGTAAGCGGGCCTAACCCATCAGACCCCTATTTCAGCAGTACAAAATGGATATTAACAGGTAAATAGGTAAGAGATGCCAAAATCCGAGTACAGAGTCCAAAAATCATGCCCACCGCAACTTTTTATGCACAAAGTATAATTTGCTCTTCCAAATTTAAACATGGGCGGAGTGAGGGAATGAGAGCACTTTCAACCAGACCGGCTGTGAGCTCTTCGGCATTCTACTTGAGTATTAAACCTGAAACTATAAAGCGTGATAAGCGGAAGGTGTATCAATTTGTGAATTTTTGGAGTAGCATTAAAAATACTCCTATTGGTACAGCGTACAGGCCACAAGCAACAAGTTACAACGGCAATCTGCATGCATTATTGGTTTAAAAAACCCAAAAACCAATTAAAAAAACCAAAATCCATAGTGCTCCTAATTATTAGTATAATAATCGTCCTAGCCGTTTGTAGAAGTAGAGAGAAGCAGAGGTCAGTGGTGGAGCTGGAGAGAGAGGGACAGAAGCACAGTCACATGCACATACACCCGGCAGCTTTTCTCTCAGATACTCACTCTTTTCAATTTCAACTGTTGGTTTGCGCCCCTCTTCCAAATTGTTTTAGGGTTTTGAGATTCCACGGTTTCTCTCTCCTCAGCTCCAAATTCATCCACTCTCACTGACCCAGCTCCTGTTTTGTTCTGAAGTGCCAACTCAGTGCTCCCGTAAGACTCATAAAGCTTCAATGTTGCTATAATTCTCTTTTTTCTTTGCTTTTTTTGTTGATTTGACTGGAATATGTTTATGGGTTCTCCCTGCTTTTCTGGGTTGGTATGTTTTTGCTTTAGGAAGTTGCTTTTTTGAATGTTCATCTTGCCCCTGTTGCCTTAAAGATGGAATCTTTGTTGCTAATTTCTTGGATTTGATTTTTCCCTCCTTTTTTTTGGCTTGCATTGCAGTTTTCTGGGTAAAAATTACTGGAAACACACACAGAGAAATAGAGGAAGAAGAGAAGAAGATGGGAATGGTGAAGTTGAATGCACATGAGCAATGGACACTAGGGTTAACAGTGGTGTTAACAGTGTCGTTTTGTAGTGGATTTACTGACCCCCGAGATGGTAAAGCTTATTTCTTTCAGTGTTTAGGTTTCAAATTTTCAGTAATTTGCGCCTACAATTACTCAATTTGAGTTTTCTTTTTGAAATTGTGGCACTTCTGATGAGTTATAACTGGCAGTTGCATTTTTTAATTTTATTTGGTGCCGGCTTTTTTTTCTTCCAGTTTTTGCAATAAATAGTTTATATGCTGCTCTGGGAAGTCCCCCACTTCCTGGGTGGATTCCACTTGGAGGAGACCCCTGTTTGGAGGCTTGGCAAGGTGTTCTTTGTGTCAATTCAAACATTACTGGAATGTAAGTCGCCTTGTTTGACTCCAGGGATTATAGCAGCATTTTTTGTCTATATATTTCTGAGCTTTTTGCGTTGATACAGATCACTAAATGGTGCAAATTTGGGAGGAGAACTGGGGACTAATTTGGACTCCTTCACGTCAATTATATCAGTGTATGTTACCTTTTACCATGTTGCATTTTCATGAAGTTTGTTTGAAATCTATCGATGAATATCTACTAATATGAAGTTACCTACATATGTATCAGAGACCTCAGTGACAACCACATTGGAGGGACCATGCCAGCAAATCTTCCTCCTACTATGAAGACCCTGTAAGTTGCCAAACCCCCAGGTTGTTCTGCTATTTGATTAGTGCTATTTGTTGGTTTTATTGATGCCAAATATATGCTGTTTCAGTTTCCTTTCGGCTAACCAGTTTACTGGAAGCATACCGGACTTGTCTTCATTAAGTCAGTTGACAGACCTGTAAGTTTAATATGGACCTTTTTCCCCTTCAATTTTGATTGTTGGGATGTTTTATACTTGACAGTTGTGCATCTTGTGTCTTCAGGTCACTAAACAACAATCATTTGACAGGCGATATACCTGATAGTTTTCAACAGCTTGTGGGTTTGATAAACTTGTAATTTACTTATTCCATATCAACGCGTTTTTCCTTTAAACTCTTATTTTCACGGTTTTCATTGTAGTTACTTGTGAGTCACTACATTTGTTTCAGGGATCTCTCTGGAAACAACTTAACAGGTCCTTTGCCACCATCAATGGGGAACTTGTCTTCTCTTACGACACTGTGAGTGAGTGATTCATTAGGGTCTCCTCAATTGCATTTTGACTGTTTATTGTCGATGACATAGTTTGTTCACTGCAGCCATTTGCAGGACAATAAACTCACTGGAACCCTCGATGTTCTGCAAAACCTTCCCCTGACCGACTTGTAAGCTGCTGACAAATGTTAGTTACTCAATTTAGTGAAATCCTAATCGACAACTTTTTCCCTAATTGTTTGTTTAATTTATCACGCAGAAATATAGAGGACAACCAATTCTCTGGTCCCATACCTCCTAGACTGCTCACAATTCCAAAATTCAGGTGAGCAAAATAGTGATAATCACTCAGCTGTTGTCATTTGGTATCACTATATGAATATAGTAGACTAGTCTCAGATCTTGTACCCATGGCCAGTGTCTTGTTCTAGCGAGAACGTAATCTAGGGTAGGAGTTGGGCCTCACACCCTTATTATGGGCTGCTAAGGTTCTCCTTGTGTTCTGCTGTCTATGATGCTAGGATCAGCTTAAGTTAGGAGCATGAATAAACCATGGATGCAAAATTGGAGTTTGTTCAATTGCTGCTTAACTAAGCTCAATGTTATGGGACAAATTGCCTTCCTGAGTGCTTTTTCTCCATTTCTCTCTGTAGCATGCATCTGGATTACTTTGCTTTCTTTTGCCTCATAACTTGACTCTCCTTGTTTTTCCTGGCGGCCCGCCGGGCGGGGGGCGGGGCGCAGAGGTGGATCATAGAAGATTCCAAAGGAACCAGTATATGACTTTTTACAAGTGATGAAAACAATGCCTGAAGCTTTTAATGAATCCCACGTTCTTTTTATCCCTGCATCACATTCTATCAACAGCCACTGATCATTTGCGCGTGCATTTATTTTTTCATGCTTGATTTTCTTCATCTTGTCTAACATGCATGTTCATTCAGCTGACATTAACAGTAGCTGGCTTTCTCACCAGTTGTTTAATGACTATGTTTATTCTACAGAAGCACCGGAAACCCCTTCAATACCACTGTGCTTCCATCACCACCAGCTGCATCTCCAATGGTGGCTCCCAATTCCTCTGTACCTCGGGTTCCTGCTTCTCAAGCACCACCCCAGCAGCCAGAAAATACCCCCTTAGCTACTGAAACATCGAGCCCTACAAAGTCGGCAAAGTACATGACCCAATGGACAATTATTGGTGCAGCCATTGCGGCATTCATACTTGTAGTTGCGGTGTTTGGTGCATGGTTTTGTTTAACAAGGTACTGCAAGAAAACGCCAGCAGATGATGAATTTTCTGTGGGCCTTGCAAAGACGTTATATGATGTGAAAGCTGAGAAGCCTAAGTATGGTGCATCCATGCCAAAAAGCCACAAACAAGCTAGTAAAGGTATGCCCTGCTCGGCGCTCGCCCCCCCCCCCCCCCCCAAAAAAAAAAAAACAGACCTTCATTTGTGGGTTTTTGTCTTTCCTCTTTAAGGATTTCTTTTAGATGTCCAACATATTTGTTCTATTGTTTTTACAGCATTCCAAGAAACTGCTGTGAAGATTCTAAATTTGAGCATTAAAGATCATAAGCAAATAGCATATACAAAAGAAGATGCTCCAGTTGCCACGGTTAAGGATGCTTATGCTATGGACATGACTGGAAAAAATGTCAGCTCTATGCCAACTCGCCCAATTCCACCTCCTCGTAACTTTTCTAATGAGAATATTACGCTGAGTCCAATCTCACCAACAACATTGACTGAAAATCGAGATCCTGCCTTTCCAAGCTCAGTGAAGTCTTTCACAGTTGCATCGCTCCAACAGTATACTGACAGCTTTTCTCAAGAGAATCTCATTGGTGAAGGCATGCTGGGCAGTGTTTATAGGGCTGAACTTCCTGATGGAAAGGTGAGAATTCTTGAGCAACTAACTTTTCTGTGATGCTGATTGTTTTAGCTCTTCTCTAAGCATTTTGCCAAAAAAATCTTCACCCTTGAAATTTCTCTCTAGAGTGAGGTGTATGACTGTTAAAAACTAGATGATGCACTCAGCAGATGGAGATTAAATGTTGAAGAGAAGAAATATTACTGAGCTTCACTTGGGAACATTGTTTTCGGTAGGAATATCTTAGACCACAAACCATAAATTTCTTTTGTTCTGATTTTGACCGACGGAATTAGATATTTTAAGGGCGATTTTTGCTCTTTTTCTTTCTCATATGTATATCCGTTGTGCAAGACAAATCAAGTCAAGTTCTTGGCATCTTTAGGCTTTTTATCACAACTACATCTGCAAAAGGATACAGACCGCTGTTCTCTTTATATTCAATGTTTTATGCTTTCCTTTTGATTTTTTTAAGAAAGGATTTTTTATGCTTTCCTGTTAAACTAACCCAAGTTTCTCTGCCCTGCATCCATGTATAGCTCGTGGCAGTGAAGAAACTCAATAATGTTGTTTCAAGAGAGCAGAGTGAAGATGAATTCGCTCAACTACTTTTTGGTCTTTCCAAAATCCAACATGATAACATCGTCAAGACTGTTGGTTACTGTGCTGAATATGGGCAAAGGTTGATTGTTTATGAGTTTTGCAACAACGGGACACTGTATGATGCATTGCATCTGGATGATGAGATCCATAAAAAACTTTCATGGAATGTGCGCATCAGAATTGCCCTTGGAGCTGCAAAAGCTGTTGAGTAAGTGGTTATGACCACATGACTTAGAACTAGTCTTTGTCATGACCTTTATTTCCTTCTTACTTTAAAAAAGAAAACAGCGTGAAGTCTAGGCTTGGTATTTTACCCACGGTCCGCCCGGGGGGTGGGGGAGGGGATCCTGGAATGTGGGGCCCTCAAGTGAGATGCATGATTTATGCTTGAGGGGATGTACGGTACTACCGGTGCACTTGACAATAATTCCAGGATTACGCAAGTCTTGTTTTCAACTGGGCATAAGCTAGAGCACATAGCGGAAATCAGACCGTGGAGTACTTAATTTTGTTATTTCAATTTGTGGTGAAGGTATTTGCATGAGGTCTGCGAGCCCCCTGTTGTACATAAGAACTTCAAGTCTTCCAATATTCTCCTTGACGACAATTTTGAACCACTTGTCTCGGATTCTGGTCTGGCTCATCTGATATTGGATAGTTATGCAAGTCAGGTATGCCCTCTTCTGGCAGTCTTCACGTCAGATGATTTTCCTTGCAATGATTTCTTTACCATAACTTTTTAAGGGTTGGTTGTTGATTATGTTGCCATTGCTTGCAGTTGTCAAGCGGTTATGGTTCTCCGGAGCTGGAACTGGGAACATATACTCAACAGAGTGATGTTTTCAGCTTTGGAGTCGTAATGCTAGAACTTCTTACTGGCAGGAAGCCCTATGACAGGTTTGATTTCGGGTGCAATTTTTTGGCTCTATGTATGGCAATTCTATAATCTGCATAATTTTGACATCCTTTGTACTATTGTGTAGGACTTGCCCACGAGGAGAGCAATATCTTGTTAGGTGGGCAATTTCTCAACTTCATGACATCGATGCACTATCAAAGATGGTAGATCCTTCTCTAGAAGGATCATATCCTTCGAAGTCATTATCCCATTTTGCAGATATAATTTCCCTTTGTGTTCAGGTGAGGTTTTCGCTCTCTTCTGTTGCCTTTGATTTGCCTTTTACCACATCCATTGAGACCTAGCAAAACTGACCTGAGACCCGAAATTGAAACCGAATGATGCAGACTCATACCCAACCCAACATCTGAAATAAGCTCACCCGAAAATAGAGCTGAAACCCGAATTAACCCGAACCGAACCATACCCGACCTGAAATTTCCGACAAAGTTGCTCATTTTTGCATGACAAGCTTATTGGACTAAAAATTGGTTGACCCGAAGTTTACCCTACCCAAACTGAACCAAAAAGAAACCGAAATGTTGCTTGACCTGAGCCAAATTTAACACGACTTGTACCCAAACCGAATGACCTGTTTGCTAGGTCTGGATCCAGTCCCCAGAAAAAGAAACAAGGGAAAAGAAAAGGAAACAGAAGCACATAATCACATGACTTAGGTGTCCCAAATTGTTCGCCTTTGTGGAGACTTTGGTGAGACCGTAAGAATTTCTATTGCAGTCCTAAGAATTTGGTGAGAAGTTAATCAAGGCAGGATCATAGAATGTTCGATCCCAAAAAATAATTCGCTGTTGTGGAAACGTTTGTACAATGTCTGTTTATGTAAAGGTTAACATTGTACACCATCCCACGCCCTTAATCGTTTTTGGTCCAGGCTGAGCCAGAATTCAGGCCTCCGATGTCAGAGATAGTACAGAAGCTATTAAACATGATGCAGAGAGGGCCCTGATTAAACAAAAGATCAGCTGGTTTACGCCTTTCATACATCAAAAGCCCCATTAACTGAAGCACTCGAGTTTTTGGGCAACATGGTAAAAAGATAAGAAAGTTTGTCACTTGAATGTCATTAACAGCCCGATGCAAGAGCCACAGGCTTAGATGATGTGGACGATTCTGGACATTCGATTTATTCTTCTATTATTATCGGTTGGGTTAGTTTTTGTCGCTCATTACACTGATGGGCGTGCTAGGGTGTATGTAAACTGTAATATTACATAGGGTATGATTTTTGTGTGCCTGTGTTATGACTTCTGAGTGATGCACTGATGTCATGTAAAATCTTCAAGAACTCAAGTATTACATTCTGTATGCTAAGTTCTCCAGCAAAGATGGAGATCCTCCGTTCGAACGTGTTTGGTCACAAGTGAATTAGTGAGTAACTATTTTCAGTTCGTACTTATTGTGGTAAGAGACTTTAAAAAAATAAACTCTTGAGTACATTTACTGTAAATGGGCACCGGCATTTTTAGCTCTTCATCACAATTTTGGGTGAAGGAAATGACCTAACAGGAAGAGGACTGGAAACAAACTGTCTTCTTTACATAATTGGAATATGTCCGGTGGATAATCGTCATGTGTACGAGGGAAAAAGATTTCTTTAGTGTTAAGTGAATGAGAAAGTTAGTATGTCCTTAACTCACTATATTTAGTTCTAAACTTCACCTTTGTTTTTATGTTTTTGTATTCATTAGAAAATCATATTTCATGTTTGATTATCCATTTTCTTTGTTTTATATTTATATTGTTACGTACTTTCTGTACAGCTTCAAAGCAGGTTTTAATGTGTTTATCTATAAAGTAATCTAAATTAGTGGATAGAAAAGTTGTAATTCGCTTATTAATTTATTTCTTTATGATCAGTAAAAAGAAATAACAGTATAAATTTGATGCAGACAAAAATAAAATAGTTAAAAAAATATAATTTATAGGGAAATAAATGAAAACAGATTTCAGGTGTGATGTGAATAATTGAACGCCTAACCCTATGGTTTTTGGTATACATCAGCTTACCAGATGACAATGACTGGGCTCTTTGATTTGTCATTTGGAAAAAACACAATTGCCTTATTTTTTCGCATGGGTTTACTCAATGTGTCTATTCTAAAGTTTTTGTGTCGCTAATTCAAGACAAATCAAGAGAAATTGTTGACTTAAAGGCCTAAACATCAAATACATGCATGATTATAACATTATTGGAGAAGGGGGGTATTTCACTAAAACATATTTGGCCCATGCATGATAAACAAACAAAAAATAACCATTCAATTCTGAAAAATGTTATTATCATGGAAAAATTGCAAGGAAAAAGGAGTTGAACATCGTGCTTAATTTTGACCTTAGTGTTAGGCTGCCAAGGTTATTAGGGACCACAAATTAAGCACTATATATCATATACATATATATTTATGTAACATTTTTGACGACCTACCACTCAGTTTGAGCAATGAATAATGATTCTAATGGCTGCATTTGACCTAATTTGTCCTGACAAATGCATCATCATTCCTAATGATTATCTTTGCCCAGAAGCTCGTTACACTGCTGATTGCCTGACATACATGAAGCGATAACTTAATGAAAAATTAATTTATGTAGATCTTATACATTGTTTATTCGTGCTTTAATTTACTCAGTATTTTTAAAGAGATTTTAGCAAAATTTTAGTTGAATTGTTACTTTTTTACTTGACTTTTGACATTTGTGGTAGAATTTCGAAATTTATGAGGACTTGCTCTTTTCAACTTATCATAGGTAATTTATTGCTGATCAATAGTAATTATTGTTGATGAGTGTTGATTGACGGTAGAATTGTAAATAGGAAATATAGTTAAATGTGATCAGTACTGATGAGTATTAATCAGTGCTGAATGCCAATCATAAGTATTTATTATAATTACTTGTGAACAAAGTTGTAAATCTCGTACCGGTCTTGTACCTTTTTTTGTTGGAACGAGACATACAGGATTTATGTGCCGTTGTACCGGACTTGTGTCGTTTTTTAATTTTAAAAAATTTTAAAAATTAAAGTACGAAATTTTGAAATTTTAGTGTACCGGACGGTATTTGACGGAAAATACGGGTATTGCTCAGTATTTTACAGTACAAAGCCATATTGACCAGTATTTGACCGGACAATAGCTTGTACCATTTCTTGACCGGTACAGTATGTTTCGCCTGGTATTTTCGATACTTTGATTTCATGTGAGATAATTGAATCTTGGTTTCAATGTAACTTGAGTCATATCATATTCAGTTTGAGTTGATCATAGGTCAATTGATGTTTGGTTCAATAAAATCATATTTCAAAGATAAATAACTTTGGTGAAAAAATAAATTAAATTCAATTTAATTTAGGTGAATTTTCATCTGAGTCTGAATTAGATTAAACCATTTTTTAAGTTTGGATTCATATATGAGTTCGGAACATCTAATTTCGTGCTTCGGGTCAGAAAAAGAAAAAGAAAAAGAAAGTCAAGAAGGGAGGGAGGGAAAAAAGAAAATTTGTATAGGATTTGGTGATGGTAGCCTGTGCGAAAAGGAAAGACAGCAAAATTCCGGCGTGAAGGCCTTCATCAGCGTCACCAAAAGAAGCAACAGTTTTGCTACTACCGGGTCTCCTATCAGTCCAAACAAACACAATCTCTCTTCCTTTGAACTCTTCTTCACTGCTCATTCTCCCATTTCTTTCTCCATTTTTTTCCAATTTATTTCTCTCTCTCTCCAATCCCAACCCAAAATCTCATCTTTCCCCATATAACAATACCCCACAAGGAAAAGAAGCTTCCTTCAACTTTTCTTTTCCCGTATTTCAAAGCAAATCCAAGACTCCTAAATTCTCTCGCCGGATTTGATTTTCTCTCACCCACCTTTTCCTCTGGTGAATGATCACTTCTCTTTTGGGTTTCAATGGCGAAACGTGGATATAAGCTTCGTATCCTTTTGGGCATTTGACATTGTCAAATTGCAGTTGAATGTGCTTCATTTTGTCAATCTTTGATCTATTTCTCAGTTCTGGGAACAACCCTTTGATTTCTTTGCAATAAAGACCCGTCTTTGATGTGGGTTTTGTTTTTTCATGAAAAAAAAGGACGAATTCTCCCACCCCCTTTTGGTGTTTGTTTGTTTGAGATGAAAATTTTGTAGAAAGAATTTAGTTTATTGTTTAATATATCTGACATTTAATTCATGTTCATGGGGTTTTGAGTGAATGCGTGTGTTTTCTTATTTCCTTGACCAAAATTGAATGTGAAGAGGAATTTATAGCACACTCAGCAAATGTGAATTGTCTTCGGATTGGCAAGAAGGCATGCCGGCTTCTTCTGACGGGTGGAGATGATCATAAAGTGAATTTGTGGGCAATTGGAAAACCCACGTCTTTGATGGTCAGTTCAGTTCTTTATTCCATTTCTAATCACCCTTTGGACTTAGACATGGAATTTTAGGGATCAATCTGTGTTGCTGTGTGGTTGGGAAGTTTAATGAAGCCTCATTTTGACTGGTTTAGAGCACATCATATGTTCTGCGCCAAGTTTCATAACAGGATCATGGGATTCCAGGTGCTTAAGCAACAGTTTCATGGTTATCAGAGAAGAAGAGGGATTTTTGTGGGGTTGGGGGGGCGAGGGGGGGAGGGGAGAACATAACTCGTCAAGGTTGGAGTATGGGTACAATTTGATTGGAAATGTTGAAAAAGGGGTTTTTTTTGCCGGTTATGAAATGTTTTTGTGAATTAAATTACATGGTATGATTCAAAATATATTATTTGTGAGCAAGATGCTCTTTGGTAATTATATTCATTTTTACAATCGGGTTGTTTGTAATTTTGGTATTTTTACTTTTCAAGGAAAAACCTGATCTGAAATGGGGATCTTGATGTAGGGCTATAATTACCAGTACTTAGGTACAATGCCTTTATTTAGTTGTTACTTAGGAGGAGGTTATGGGTTTTTAGATACAGGATTGAATGTTACCTATATCAAACCCAAAAAAAAGAATGTAATATAGGATGAGTAAATGAGGCAAAGTGCATAAGCTAAATGAGAAACTATGGGATACTCTATGAATTTATCACATCCAGATATATTCACTACATAGAGTAGGCAAGTTTAATAGGAAATTTATTATTTTGGGGAGAAGGAAGGGTACAATAACTGACCCCTGTAATGGAAGTCTGGTTATGATGGTTGATCTTGAAGCCCAGTTTGTTTGTATGCTGCTTCCTCATGCTGCATTTAATATGCTCTCTGTAGTGTTATGATGTTTACGTTGTTGGAATTTCCAGCCGATCTCTGAAGCATCATGACTATTGCTCTTGGTATTTGCAGAACTTGTGTGGTCATACAACTCCAGTTGAAAGTTTGGCTTTTGATTCAGCAGAGGTATTGGTCCTTGCTGGAGCTTCTTCTGGTACTATAAAATTGTGGGATCTGGATGAGGCTAAAAGTGAGTTTGTTAATATCTTGCCTGCTTGTGTAATTTGACGTGGACAATGTACTGTCTGGTATTCTGTAATTAAGGCATCCAATGAGACATTGAGATCTGGAATACGTGTCAGATTATTGATATAGCTCCATTGTAAGATTAATGATAGTGAATAACTGAATATGTAGTATGCAGTTTAGCTCGACATACTTAGGTCTTTGGACTCATTTTACTGGTTAGAATCATAGTCAATTTGAATAGACTTCCTTTCTAATAAGATCACTGCTTGTTTTGAAGCGTAGTGGTTCGAACTCTTACTGGTCACAGATCCAACTGTACTTCTGTGGAGTTCCACCCGTTTGGAGAATTTTTTGCATCTGGTTCAGCAGATACTGACCTAAAGATTTGGGATATAAGGAAGAAAGGTTGCATCCACACATATAAAGGCCATACTGAAGGGATCAATGTTGTTAAGTTCACACCTGATGGTCGATGGGTTGTTTCTGGTGGATATGATAATGCCGTAAAGGTAAGATGGGCATTAGATGTTAACTTCCAGCATTCTGAAGTGCCATTCAGATTCTATGTGGATTATTTTTGCTAATGCATCTTCCCTGTACAGATATGGGATTTGACTGCAGGAAAGTTGTTGCATGATGTGAAGTGCCATGATGGTCACATCAGGTCCATAGACTTCCATCCGCTTGAGTTTCTCCTAGCCACTGGTATGTATATTTCCTTTATAGTCAATTTGGTTAACACAAAGCAGTAGAACTTGTCAGTGTAGATATACTATACCCAGTACCTTATCTGGAATTTAATTTTTCTATTTGAAGTTACTATAGTTTTCTGGGGAAACTTTTAGTGCTAGATTGATCTATAACATTTGTTTGTGCATCCTAATTTCGCAGATTGTCACTAGTAGATGTATAGACATGCCTATGTTTCATTGTTTCCCATATGCTCGTTGAATATAACTCAATTTCATTGTATCCTGTTTGGTGTATCCTGTTTGGTAAGTTATAATACTTGTGCTCTAGGTGAAAGTGTGTCTTTCTACATGTTTATATTTTCCAAATGAGTATGAGCAGGAATGGCATGGAAAGGTATAATAACAGTGGTCGATCTTTCACTTAGCAGCTTACCTTTCAGGATGGATGATTTATGCTTGATTCTTGATAGCTTTGTTAATTTATATTTGGTAAACAGCTCATGAGTCTCAGTTTGTATATCTAAATCTTCCCAAAACCTACATACTGGATGGTGGTGGTCACCCTTTTTAATTACATCCCCTTTCCATGTATATAAATAAAGCGTGATTTACGTTGTGGGTTAGCAACTAATATAAATCAATTGTTTACTGATGCTGCCCTGTACTTTACCTTATTGGTCTTTGCTATAGATTTATGGTATATGATTGACATAACTTTCTTAAATACGCATTCATGCGACCTCGTATTTCCTTCTTGTTTAAAGAACTTGATTCCTCATGCGTCGGATGAGCTATACCATAATGAGTCTTGTCACTTGTGTGAATGTCCATTGCTTTTGTATCATAATTTTCCCTTCGTATATTATCTGATATTTCTCTCTAACCCCCCACCCCTCCCCTGCTCCCTTATGGACATGTGAGCATCATCCCTCCCCTTTGAATTCTCCTCGTGCCAACACTGACGCATTATGCTAATTTTTAATTTCTTTCGTGCTGCTAACTTGATCCTCTACTTTCCCAAAAAAAATTGCAGGCTCAGCTGATAGGACTCTTAAATTTTGGGACTTGGAAACTTTTGAAGCGATTGGATCTGCAAAAACTGAGGTACTAATCTGAGCTTTCTTGCCAGCAGCCTGATTTCATATACCTTTGTGGACTTCTATACCAGTGTGCAGTCGGTGAAAAGTGCAAGTGCTAGAATGAATTTGTTGGTGACTGTATTGAACACTCAATAAATTCATCCTTCATCTCTCAATAGAAATGAAGCTTCTTGTACCCTTGGAAGTTTTTTCTTTTTTAATTCACCAGTATCAGATTTGCCTTTTTTTACCTCCTGAGTTCTCCAGTATTAAGCTTTTATATTCTAGTGATCTTGTTTCTGGCCATTGTTTTGCATTCACAGTTTCATACCAGCATGATACAGTCTTCATAGGCAGTGACGGATTCAGAAGTTCTATACAACGTTGCCCAACTTTTGAACTTCCTAATATTTGACAGACCAATTAATTCTTATGCTGTCCCCTTCAAAATTTTGAATATTTTTATACAGAATTGTAGATAATTTATTAAGTTACCGGTGTCCCAGGGCACCAATAAGCCAAGCTTGCATCGACTACTGTGTGTCGGTTTCATGAGAAATGGGACTAACTGGGAGTCATGATTTCCCTCATCCTACTTCATTTGGGGCCTTTCATCTGACGTCTATGTATAATGCATGTTGTAATTCATAGTCCAAATTTATGCCTAAATACTGCAGTTGTAAATTCTTATCACTCAGGGTACAGGAGTGCGTGCAATTACCTTTCATCCTGATGGTAGGACCCTTTTTTGTGGATACGACAGTAACCTAAAGGTATGAATATTCTCCACTGAAGTTGCATGGGATGATGTTGAATACGTATATCTCAGTTATGATTGTGGATCCTTGTTCTTTAGGTCTATTCGTGGGAACCCATAGTTTGCCATGATGCTGTTGACGTTGGATGGTCAACACTAGGTGACCTTGGCATCCATGAAGGGAAAGTCGTTGGCTGCTCTTATTATCGAAACTCCATTGGAGTTTGGGTGGCTGATCTCTCAGTATGTCTTACTGTTTTTGCCTTCGTAAATACTCTATAAGCAGTAACATAATAATGCACAAACACAGTCATGCTTCATTTGCTTCATTTTTGTATATCTTTTAGTGCCATCATTTAATGTAAGTTGCTTGCTCCTTGCAGTGTATTAAGCCATACACAAGTGTTGATGATTCCAGAGATAGTACCCCAGTTCCAATGAAACTTGATGTGAGAGAAAGTCAGTGTACTGAAAAAGTAGAGTTAGGTGCTAGGTCCACTTCACGCTTATGTTCAACATCCCCAGATGATGATGCTAAAGATATTAAGAATATATATGTGGACTGTAAGTCATCATGTTCTTTAAGTTCTTGAAAGTTGTGGATATGTCTTTCTAAAGCTTCTATAGGTGAATGTTCTGCAAACATGAGAGCTTACTGGCTCTGCCTGCTAACTTCTAATTTTTATGTTCTTCTTGCTAAATCAAGACTAAGTGTGGTTAATATTTTTTCGTTCCTAATACACAAAATCACCTCACCACCGCCAGATTGAGTTGTGCTGCCTAAACGTGAGACCGCTGAACTTGTGGCTTGAATTTGTACACTTTGCTTGTATAATGTGAATGCTGCAACCTGTTTAATACCAAGACCTGGCCATGTGCTCTTCTATTCTGTTCTAGAGCTTGTATTTAGGATTGTTTTACTTTTAAATTCTGTGGGAAAACAGCTGCTTCATCATAATCAACTTTTGGCACTTGAGAGGGAGATATGTCCGCATTCGCCAGCAATTTGTGGATGCATGAACCAAGAAGTGAAAGGAATAATATCCCAGTTGATATGTATGGTGAAGACTTTCAGATTGAGTCACCATCTGGAGCCTTCTTATTTTACTTTTACAACCCTAAACTTTTTTGCAATACACTTGATCCTTCCGGAGGCATTATTCAGCTCACTCGATTTGATCCTTGTGAAAAATTATGTACATTGCCTGTCTGATATCCAACAAAAATTCTCTGCGATAGACCGAAATACCACTTGTTAGGTTGTGTTGATGCAAGCCTACTTTGTATGATGCCCAAAACTGCAAATAGTGACCATGTCCTTAATATATATCTCCTTACTTATCAATTTACTAGGATTGGTGCCCTTAAATACCTACCTCTGTAATACTAATAAAACATGATTTCTGGAGTGACATACAACATCCTTCTGTATGACTTATCTGCCTACTTCCTATTTTTTCTCTTTTATTATAAGTTACATTTTGAACCCCAGATGAGAAGCCAATCAGTACCCAAAAGAAGGGCTTGCTCACTGCGTCAAGAGTGTCACCTCCCCATGTGAAGGAAGCTACAAAATTGCCTGCTAGAAGACAAAGTGCCCCTGTTGCTATTCCTGCAAAATCGACTACTCAAGCTGGTGATAGATCATTTACAGTGGCGAGCTTTGTTCCTAGAGAGAGTTCTTGTGGCAAAGCTGTCACCAATTCCAGAAGAGAGTCACTCTCACCTCCTAACCCTGTAAGTGGGGTGCCTACTATGGCTGCTCAAGCGAGGAGATTGCGGTTACCATATAATGAGGCAATTTCCTTTGTTATGCCTGTGTCAGTAATGCAATCTAAAGAGTTATTTGACGATGAGAATCCTACTCTGAAGACTGTTGATGCGAAGTCTGAAAGAAATCCATCTTCAGGAATATCCTCTATTCTCCAAAGTAGTAAGATCTCACTTCCTGTCATTATTATGAGATGATTTTGAGCAACATTAGGTGCTTCTTCTGAAATCAGGTCTGATTACTGCTGAGGTCTTCTCTTCTTTTATAGTTTGTGGACTTTCCCAGATAAATTTGCTCTGGCAGTTTCTTTGACATTTCCTATCTGCAAGACTTGTCCCTGATACATCTTCTTTGCTTTTTATTCCATCAATCACCTTATGCCACACACTTTTTATAACCTTTCATTCTTTTCTCCCTCCCCTTTTTCTTTTGGCTAGTCATTAGAATTCACGGAAAAGATTGCTATATCTAACCCATCTCCTGCCTTGCTTAGGCAGCTGAAGAGGGTTTATATTTGGGTTTGCACTTAGCTTTCTTAATAAAGTCTCTCTTCCATGGTGGTTGAAAAAACTCTCTCTCTCTGTGACACACACACACGCACGCACACAACCACACACACGCACGCACACAACCACACAACACATACACACAAAAAGCAGGCGCTCACGACCGAGATGCATGCATGCATGCACATGCTTAGTTGTGAGCTGGTTGGTTGGCGGCTGGTGCATGAGTGTCTCCCCCAACCCCCCCACAAAAAAAATTCTTCCCGTGTTCGTTATTCTCTAACTCCAGGTGTCTTTTGCCTTTTCTGATCACTATAGGTGGTGATTCCCTTGATAGTAAAGAGAAGCAGAATTTAAAAGTGGTTGATGGAGGTATGGAATCTAATGTTGGATGTTATATTTGAATCATTTGACAATGTGGACACTAACCCATTGCTCCTTTTTGTTCTCCAGTTGCAGTTCATGGAAGGACACGCTCTCTTGTTGAGAGGTTTGAAAGAAGGGGGCGATTTAGTGTCAGTGATGATCAGTTGACCAGTACCTCACCTGAAGTGATTGCTGACAGGATTAAGAGCTCCACCTCGCTAGTAGGTCTTTATCCTGCATATAAAGGATTTTGAACTTACATAGCTGGAGTAAGGAAGTTTCATCGTAATTGTTTTTGGGGGTGGGGCTTATTAGCGTCATATGATTTAAAAAAAAAAAAAAGGCACTGCACATCCTTTTGGATGTATCATTTATCTGCATGGAAGATGGGGAAGGGCAACACCAAACTAACAGTTGAGATGTGGCAATTCATTGTTTTGTGCTTCCATACTATAATACAAGGAAGCACGGTGATGTCAGTCTTCTGAGATTGAGTTTGTCAATCAATCACTTCAGTTTTCCTTTATTTTCAGCCAAAGAAACAATGGGAACTTTGGCTGTCATTTTTTGGATTTTCCGTTCTGTCAGCCTTCACATTTGTCTTATGCTTTAGACTAGGAAGTTGGATTTCTATGACGATGTTAGGTTAATACTAAACCACTTGCCAGGGATTAAGGAGACTGTTACTGAGATTCGTTTGAAGATTAGTATATGGATACAGGGTAAAGAAATTGCACGTTTATATCTTGTCTTTTTAAACATAATTAACTGGATCCTGCTTTTACGATGTTGCTGGTGACTAACAGAAGGAAGAACCTCAGATTTCCGGAAGAGAGTTGACATCTCTGAGTGATGTGCATGTTATTGAAGATTTGATGCAGAACCATGATGTTTTATTGAGTGATCTTTGCTCTCGTCTCACAAAGTTGCAGGTGATTTTCTGATGTACTCTTTGTGGATAAAGCTGCTCCCCCGCCCCCCCTCCCCCCCAAAAAAGGAACTGAAAAAAGGGCTACAATCTTGCATAAAATAGCCTGAAACTGTAAAACAATTCTGCGCATTTTGTAATATCATGCTGGAAAAACCTCATGATTAATGCTTTGATCTCAGTGCTGTAGAATTCATGATGCTAGATGTTATGTAATCATTTGAACCACCATGACAGAACAATGTTACTGATTCATTTAGATGGACTTTCAGATGATACGCTGCATGTGGGAGCGGAATGACATGAAGGGCTCCATTAATGCTCTCAAGAAATTATCTGATCATTCTGTAAGCGCTTCTCTGTTAGTCCGGTGTACATGTTTTTGTTGGTCATCCATATGATTTCGGTCTGTAAGTTCATAGTAAATTTGAAGTTCTGAAGGGCAAAAATATATGGCTTGTTCGGGTTCAGGTCCAGGCTGATGTGATTAGTGTTGTCATGGAGAGGATGGAAATGGTTACCATGGACTCATTTTCGTGTATGCTGCCAGTATTGGTTGGTCTCCTAGATAGCAAGATGGAAAGGTAATTTTCTCCTGGGCTTGATTTCATTGCATGGCTTAATGATATGTGCACCTAGCATAGCTAACCCATACTTCATTACTCGACCAAAATCAACAGAGACATACTTGACTTGAGACCCAAAATGGAACAACTCGTTTGACCTAGACCTGACTTGAGACCCAAACTCAGGCAACTCGTTTGACCTGAAGTTGACATAGTCCTAAGATGATTCAACCTGAATTTACATCGTTCTGACCTGAATCCAAATCAGAACCACATGACCTGTTTGGCAAGTCTATTGATGTGCTCACTGCCATTGGATTCAGAGAAGAAAAATATAATTAAAGAAAAGG
>JACYFF010031959.1:2755656-2789908 GCA_017589665.1 Selenicereus undatus
CTCACTGCCATTGGATTCAGAGAAGAAAAATATAATTAAAGAAAAGGAATCAAAAAGCCTCCTCCAGTCTTAAAGAAAAGATATGCTGTGTCAGAAATGGGGTTTTTTTTTTTTATATTTGCAAATTTTGCAGGCATGTAAAAATGTCCCTGGAGTTGCTACTCAAACTTGTTGCAATGTTTGGGCCAACAATCCACAGAACCATTTCAGCACCTCCTGTTGTGGGTGTTGATCTTCATCAAGAAGAAAGGTATACTCTTATCACTGCCATTGCCTTTTTTTTTCAATTTGTTTTTCTTTGTGGGGAGGGAGAGGGGGTTTAATTATTATCTATGTTGCTGATTAAACTGCTAATCCTTGCTGAATGTGCATATGCTTGAACAATTCAAACAGGATTGAGCGCTGCAGACAGTGCTTGTGCCAACTACAGCAAATCCAGTCACTTCTCCCTACACTTCGGAGGTAATTGTAGTTTGCTTTCCTGTTTAGAATTACTTGTTTAAGCTCAATCAATGGTGGAACATGCAATAGTTCTTTCAGATAAATTATCAAATTTACATCATAACACTCTGATTTTCTGCAATTCAGAAGAGGCAGTTCACTCGCTAGACCTGCTCTGGAACTGAGTCTAGTTCTCCAAGATCATAACGTAGAACTCTGACACAACTCGTTTTGAAGACAGTAACATCTAGGCTTGGTTTGCTGCCACCAGTTGGAGATTCTGACGAATCCCACCTGCTTTTGGGTGAAATTTGATGATTAATTCTTTTGTTGATGAGTATGCTTGTATCTATTGGATGTAATATGTGTACATACTCACACCTATTGAAATGGAAAGAAACCCCCACAGTTCCTCTTCTGACTTCTGACTCAATATTGAGAGACTCTGATTCCACGGATGGTTATCTGGCTAAAGTTTCTTTTTACAAAATCTTATGTGAAAGCTCCTAAAATTTTTTTAAAAAATAAAACCATAAAACATATTAGTAGTACACGAGTCCTGGTTAAGTTCTTCAGAAAGTTAAAAGTAGGGTTGGGGTGCTCGTGTCATGTGTCGGCATTTTAATCCTCATATAACAACAGAAGCAACAATGCAGTCAACTTTATAATAATGTGATATTATGGGACTACAAATTCATAAAAAAAGGGAGCAGTTTTATGCATCTATTACTGCGAGCTCGGCATGTGAGACACCTGTTGAAGAAGACGACGCTGCTTTCTTTGCTGTTGCTGGCGGGCCATTAAAACTCATGCATGCTTGTTTTTGTATCCCCCAAAAACACAAATAAATAAATCAACGCTGAGATGGTGTCGCTGCTGCGCCTGTTCTCAATATTTTTTATTTTTTATTTTTGTGGTAGGAGCTCTTCTCAATAATAACTAATAAGGTAGGGTCTCTTATCAATAATAAAGTACCAAAGTTAAGTCTAAATTATTATGGGTATGTTCACAGTGAGCATATTAGATGAGTAGAAATTTTATTGGAGCATATTAGATCAAATTTGAGCATGATTGACCAATAGGAAAATATGTTAGAGTAGATTTGAGTAATGATTAGTAGATTGAGGTGGTTTGGACTTTGGAGGCAAGTTTGTGAGACAGATTTAACTAATAGTCGGTTTGAGTAGATTGAAACAAATATGTTAGAGCATGTAGCGATTCAATTTGCTCATAACAAATGTGATGTATGTTGAGGATTGCTCTCACTTTCAATTCAAATGGGCATATACTACATATTTCCTTTCTTTTTTCTTTTTTGGTTTAAAATTATTAAACACCTGTTTGTTTCAACAATTGAAAGGAATGGTTAATGGTTAGAAACAGTTGTAAGTATTTAAGAGCGGTATAGTATCAAAACCTATATCATACTCCTAGGAGTACATACTCCCTCAAGTCACGTCAGTGTCACATATTAAAAGTTGTCTATATGACAAATACATACCGGAAAAATATGTATACGTGATAATTAAGTGGGAGTGCACACTCCGAAGTGTATGATATACATTACCCGGTATGGACTGGGTTAGCAGCTGTATGGACTAATTTGACATTAAAATTGTATACAAGATTACGAGCAACCAGAAGAAGTTAGGAGCACAAAAGTTTAAACTTATAGTTAGCGTTTCACAATTTGAAACGAATAGGCTCTAATCGGTGACTATAATCGAATACTAATTCTAAGGAGGTAGAATTCTTGGCTTGGGGTTGACAAAATTAAAATGCACAATGACTTTAGCTTTCTGTTTTGCCCAGCACCTATCGCCAAGAATTTAATTAATTTTTCAAAGCAATTCGATTTGTGAGAGAAAAGAAAAGTACTTCCTTTGAGGGTGTTAACATAGTTCTAAATTAGATTTGATTAAATTGAGGGTCGCGTTGAATTATGAGAGTTGGTAGGTAAAATTTTCTCAATCCTAACTATACCCAACTCTCATGTGAGTCAACATATCTTGATCCTAGTCATGATTCTGCGGGTGTCCTAAGATCATTGAGTTAGACCCTACCCTCAAATCTTCCTATATAGAGAATCAGATTTCTCACTAGTTACTTTTTTATTATGACATTTAACATTAAACATCCTACAAATCAAAATGTCAAGCGATAATATAATGTTTAAATGAAATGTATCATAGTTACAAACATTTTAATGTGTAATTTAGATTAGCTCCCTAAAACGACTACCCCAAACATCAGAAAGAAAGTATTAGAATATTACGAGCCGGTGAGATTTGGAGAGTTGAATGAGGGAGGGAAGCTAAGAGGAAACGAGAAAGTAGAAAGAGAAAAGGTTTTGAACAATGAAACCTAAAGTATCTAGTTTTGATTTTAAATTTTATTTTTTTAAGTGAGGGTTCAGTGGATTGAGTTAGAGGGTCAAAACCTCTAACCAAATTCGACCCTCATCATAATCCAGTACCTCCAATTTGAGGGTCGAAGGGGTTGGAGACAAAAAAAAGTTGACCCTGACCCTCATTTTTGAGGGTCATATCGAGTGGGATCAATGGAGCCTCGGCCCATTGATCAAGTCCATTCTAAACGCATTAGATTAACCTACTTAAATATCAACTTAAAAAGTCTAACTACTAATTATAAGAACCTTAGCTAGTGTAAAAATGTTATAATCAATTAACTGTAACATATATCATATTATTGGATACACACACACACACACACACACACACACACACATGTATATATGTGTGTGTGTGTGTGTGTGTGTGTGTGTGTGTGTGTGTGTGTGTGTGTTTCCCAAATATTTATGTGACTTAGGAAAGTATATATTTTTAAAACTATAATTAATTTGTGACTATATGTGTGTGTGTGTGTGTGTGTGTGTGTGTTTCCCAAATATTTATGTGACTTAGGAAAGTATATATTTTTAAAACTATAATTAATTTGTGACTCGTTAGTAACAAATCAATTCTTGAACAAGACAATTCAACCAATTTTTTATTTTTTTTTTACTATGGTAAGCGGACCCAGCCCACGGGCCCCTATTTCAAGAAATATCCAGTGAACCTGTAATGGACTAGGGGTAAGGAGATGTCAAAACCTAGAATAAAGTCCAAGACTATATCCTCTCATACAATTTCTGCACAAGACAGAAACTACAGCCCTCCAAGTTCAAACCTGAGTAGGGGAGGAGGAGAGTGGAAGTGTTGGCCATCCGGCCAACACATCTTCAACAGACAATTCAACCAAGTATACATCATATAAAGTGTTCGATTTGGGTGTTAGGTGTTTCATTTGTATGTCTTTTGAGCGCTAGTGCTTTGCCTAAGCGTACATTACACTAGAATGTAAGGCTACTAGGTGGCGCCTGTTATGGTATTGACTTTTGTGAGGATTCTAGGTAGATGTCTGGGGGTTAATTCTTACTAGGTAGCATTTGAAAGACTAAATCTTTGATCGGAGTCGAATATTAAAGGTGGGTGTGGTGGATATATTTTAGATTTCTTTATCAGACTTTAGTTTTGTTATAACAGTGTCTTATATGGACTCTTTTTGCCTCCTAAGTTTTGTTAACCGTACATGCCCCCCCAAAAAACAAAGCAATGGGATTGGTGAGTTCTACTGTGGCTATCTCCGAGCATGGGGTAACTAAGTTTGTTGACTATGGTTCTGTTCTTCTTGTGTGTCAATTCTAAAATGTTAATTTTAATTTATTTCAACCTACTTCATTTCATTTCAATCTGTTTCAATCAACTTTTACTATTTTAATCAAGTTTAATTTATCACATAAAAAAATTTAATCTACTTTAATTTATTTTAATCTACTTCATTCTTTTACCTGATATAATATACGTACGAAAAAAACAGGCACTATATATGGACTATAGCCGCAGTAGGTCCATCCAAATCTAAAGAGGACTGGATGCATGCGGTAGGGTAGCTACCTTCTTCATACTCTACTTAGGCAAGTAATTATGCATGGGCCCTTCGAAGGAGTTCAAATTAAAATTTTGCACGATATTCCAATTTCTACGTGGAATCTTTTGACAATTCAATGGGCTTTGAAATTGATTGATTGGATGCTTTGTCAAAATGTCACATGATAGTAGATAGCATATATAAATCAGAGTTAGAAAACATGTGGGGTCACGTGCGATTTGTATTCTCCTCAAATTTAAATAAGTTAAAATTTATCGATTTAAATTTAATCTATTTTTAAAATGGGTTAAAATTTTTGATGTATATTCATTTAATTTTTAAATAGATGAACTTGATCTCAATCAATTTAGCGCATTTAATATATTTAAGATAAACGAGTCAAGTTCAATTCACCTAATTATTCATTTATTTGTTTACATTTTCAATTAATACATAATTATGTGACACTAAAAATTAAGTTTATATATCATATCAAACCATTACTGCCTAAATCTCCCCTTATTCATTGTAGTCCACATTTTTACATTTATTTTTAATTTTCATATACTTAATTATCAAATAAAAAGTAAAGGGATAAATGATGAAGAGATAAAAGAGTTAATTTATTTAACCCACTTAATTAAATGGGTCAAATAAGTATTTTTTTATGTCAATAATTTTGACCTGACCTTAACCCATTTAATTAAACGGGTTGAACACACTAATTCAGTTAATTAAACATTTGAAAATATGTACCCAAACCTACTTAATTTTATGTCAATTTCAAATAAATAATCGTATCGAATATAACTTTGCCCAGCTCTAATATGGCATGTGGCCTCGATCCCCACCTCCTTTGGTCCTACTCCTTGCAAAATCACATGCCTAGTTCCATTTTGCTTATGATATCATTGTATCTAAACTGATTTGGATTTTCATAAAATTAAAAGAAAGTTGCTCTTCTCCTCCAAATAAATAAATAAATAAATGAGATAGCTTTATAGCAACGAGGCTCAAAGTCTAAGCCTTGGTACATTATGAAATCTCATTGTGGATCTACAGGTTGAATATGAATGTTTGAGATGCCTGTTTGTCAAAAATTTTCTGAAAATTTTTTATATGAAAATTCCTTTTTACCTCAAATGATATCTATAAAAATTAACAGATAACATTCAAAACACTTTAAAGTGAAGTATCCGTATACAAAATTTCTGATTTTGTTACAAATTAAATGTCATTGATTAGATACCAACTAAGATGTTACATGAATGTCATGCATTATAGATAGTACCAATCATTGTTTTCGGTAGGATGGTAGTTTATTCCATTTGTAATTGAGAGGGGGACATAGACAGGATATGTTTCAAGTAAAGGCTCCTTAAGTTGAGCTTCCTTACATTTATGCGTGCTTGGCAATTTTACCTAAATTTGATGGACACCTAACTCATTCGACTCGAAAAATCGGATGAAAATTCAATTAAATGAGTGAACTAAACAAGTGACGTATAATCGGGTGATGGTCCACCCAACCAGTCACCCGTTTATCAATATATATATATATATATATATATATATATATATATATATATATATATATATAAACAATTGTTTTTATTGAATATGTAGTCTTTGGACAATTTATTCTTTTTTAGCCCCACAATTTATTTTGTTATCCTTTATTATTTGTGGTGATTGTTATGTTAAAAGTTTGGGCATGTGTTCCTCATTTGTCGTAATTTGTATATTTTTGAATTATGAGTTGTGTTTGAAGTTTCAAAACTTATTTAAGCAATGAAAACATAAAATGAGACAAATACGTATTTCACCCGTTTACCACTCGTTTCACAAACGGGTGACGGATGGATTGGATGAAGATGTGCGAGTACCGGGTGGAGCGAGTGGATTCAGAGGATAGATTTGGATAGATGTTCACCCGCTCTACGTTATTAGGCCTACTTATGCTAGGTGCTCTCAAATCAAGCCCGATGACACTCCCCCTACACCCACATTTGGTCCCCATCTGTGCATGGGCATGCTGATGAATTCAACTTCCTCATTAGGCAAGGGCCACTTACACACACTATAGTCCATGTCGTTGTCATTTGCTTTATCATTCTTTATTCTTTTGTCATTTTTATCAATTTTATGGCCTGGCAAAGCAAAACAAAAGGCTTTTCCTTTTCTTCTTTTCTTTAATGAAGATAAAACATTTATTGTCTTTGTTTTAAGTTGTAGCCTTCTGACTTTTTATAAAATATTGGCTTTGTCAATTAATTATGGGGGAAAAAGGAGACAGGACATTATTAAATAGTTTAAATGTTATATATATATATATATATATATGTATGTATATATAGCTTGCAAACAAGGCATATTGGACAGTGTTCTTATAAAATCAATTAAAATATATTTTGACCAAAATCCTTTTATTAATATTTTTGGGAAAATTCTCTGATTTCGAAATGATTTAAACATGAAATTCGCTATACAAATTTTCGCACACCTAACACAATAGACTTAAGATGAGGTGCTACTCGAATTCCTTGTTCATCGGTTGCTTCTATAAAATGATGAAAACATAATTATTGACAACCAATATTAAATTAAGCAAATTTTAGTTCATTAGTTTAACTACTGCAATCTAATAAGATAGTACTTAGCACTCAATGAATAATTGGCAAAAGGGGGAAGTTAACCACTTAACAAAAATTAGTGTGGGCATCATATGTAAATTATAAGGACATGTGGAAGTTTGGTAACTTAAACCATCAGAAGAAAGATTTAATTGGTGCATGTTTTTTAATTGATTAAATCTTCCTGCATAGCTTAGTGTGGGCACATGATTACTGACTTTTGAGTGAGATGATTTGATTTCTAATTAGAAGAATATTTGATGCACGAAATGGGCAACCAACCAACCACTTGTCTCTTATTTTATTTTGTAATTGCTATTTAATACAGGCAATCAGTTTTTAAAGCAATCTTTAGTGAGAGGCTACTTAGATTAGGGCGTACCAAATCTATATGTGATTATTATAGGGTCTTATTGTACGCACTCAAGCAAAGCAATGTGATCACATCATCAATTATACCTAAAAATCAAATTTATATTCAATTGAAAATTAATAAATATCTTACTACAAGATACTAAAAAGTATCTTGTTCAGTCTAAAAAGTTATATTATCGTGTATCAAATTTTAAAAAATAATATGATTGAATAGTATAAGAGTGTTACAACTTATAAGTTACGTAAAATTATTTTTTTTATCAATTTTGGTGATTCACAATCATTTAATTTGCTAATTTTGATCAAACCAATACATTTAAGGAATATCTTGTTATAAGAGATATATCATTACTTTATGCAATTATACCTTATTCAAACTACGTGATCTAGCTCAAATCACTTGTAACATATATAAGGCAAGTGGCTCCCAAATGTATGATATATATACGTGGCAAGTGGGAGTACAGGCTCCCAAATGTATGATATATATTAGTAACTTTACTGAATAAAATATATAGTGTATACCAGTTACTAGAGCGATCTAATTAATAGTATTAGTGATGAGCCACTGCACATATAGGTACAATAGGAAAATTGACTTGTATGTAGGGGTCTCATTAATTAATTTAGGAGTAAAATATTTTGTGACTCACACTTTAGTATATATTTACACTATTATATTAGTTAACAGTTCATTAATTTTATATAGTCTTCATAAAGTTCTCATATAAAAACTTGCATGTTGATGAGATGACAGTATTGTATATTTAGAAGAATTTCTTCACAAAACTAGTTTTAATATTTAAATGAATGTTTCAACATGCTAGTGCAATATTTAGAGATGTTGTCCAAGTAAAAATTAAATACCGCGAATGTTATTTTAAAGTTATGATTGATGAAGGTTTTTGAAATACACGTCAAATTTATGATAATAAAGAAATTATGTTTATATCGATAAAAATTATGTTAAAAGTATACTAATGTATTATGATAAATTTATTTTAACTTTTATTATTAAAATCACCCATTTTATAAGATAACAAAAATACCATTAATAGTGTGGTCCCTTAATTTTGGAGATTCCAACTCTTTGCTCTTGTTGCTTGATTCTGATTAAATCATTAATGCTATTTTTCATTGTGATCACAAATTCTTGAAGCATTTATGCATTTTCTGCCTGTATGAATATTTTGGGCTAGGGAATAGTACTTTTATTAGCTTTGCTTAGTATTTATGCTTAGTTTCTTATTTTAATATTTTTTGTTGAATAAAAGAGATGTAAAAATTTATTTGGATGACATTCAAATATAAGCATCTGATAACCATTAATTGAATTAATTAACATCTATAAAAATTTCATATTTGAACATGTATTTTCTAAACTAGGATTTGTTTCCCCTCCACGCAGTAGGTAACTAGAGTGAACATATTTGATTGAAAAATACAGTATTTTTAAACGTTGTGGGAATTATCAATAATAATCAGTCTTGGACATAATATAATTTTTTTAACAAAACATATGTCAAATAAAAAGTAAGTTAAAAATAAGGATGAAAGTTTTATGCACATCAACTAACATAGGTTGCTTCAAATAGTTTAACATGCGTTGCCCCCAAAAAAATTTCAAGTTTAAATTTTATGATCGAAGAAAACTTATATTAGGAAAATCGTGTCCTTTTTGGACAAGATTTAGCTAACTAAACTCTCATTAATAGAGGACCAGATAACTGAAATAAAGTTCATACATCAATATCAAATGCATGAATTAATAAATAGAAAGCTAATAGAGAGTAACAACACGTACATATAATGCTGTCTCACTAGCGTACAGCCTAATGAAAGTAAAACTATTATGTACTCTGTAATTGAAGTTATAAATAAGTTTGTTCACCAAAGTGTAAATCATCTGTATATTTTGGGGGGGAGGTAAATATATAGAAGAACGTTATATTTGATAGTTCTTTTTTGAAGGATTTTACCTGTAGATTAATTTATTATCAATAAGAATAAGAAAGAAATTTCCAGTAAGGTTATTAATTATAGAGCTTAGAAAGAAACGCTAGAAGTGAATACCGGTAGAGGTAAGGTTGCCTACAGCTGGATCTCCCTAGATCCCGCGAAAGCGGGACCCACATTGAAAGTTTGTTGTTGTTGTTGTAGAAAGAAACGCTAGAAGTGCATAATTGTCGCCAATGATCTCAAATATAACACCAATTTCATGTTGGATATGAGGAAGTTAAGCCCCAGAGTTGGTGGAATAATGACACATTGTGGTAATCTTATTAGCTAATTAGCTTACATTTTTTCCACTAATCTCGAGTGCTTAACTTTTTAAACTCTGACAAGCATGACATTTTTGTCTTTTTTAATTCAATCAGTTGAGTTATATCTCTACCTGCAATTATATCCATGACTAAAAAATTAATAGTTGGGGCAAAACTCATTACAGTATCAAGCACTTAGCTAGTGATTAAAGTAGACTAAGTGATTGTACATTCTCGATCCCATGATTTCTTATAATAATAAAATTTTCTAATCTTGCGTTATATAATAATAACAACGTGCACTAACCCTTAAAACTAGTGATGTATCTAGATGTATAGAATAACGACGTCAATATATTAAATTACCTATTTTAGTAGAGTCTATATATGCTAATCGAATGCCATTCAAAATATAGTTCATTAGAATGACTGTTTACCATCCCAAACATCTATATATCTTTTGTGTGCGGGTTTTTGTGTGGGGTTGGATGGGGTAAGTCTATAGACCTAATTGTGCATATTCGTTTGCTTATATGCATGCAATCATATTCTTGGACCCATTATTATATAGATAGGCATTTCAATTCAAATATAACTGAAAATTGATATTTTGGGTACGTTTGTTTTAACGTATCATAAGTATTTATTACCAGTATCTAATAGTGCAACATTAAACATAATTCATCAATAATTTTAAGTAGTTTTAATCATCATTCAACAACTTTAAGTAATTTTCAACAATTGTCAACACTATTAGGTACTTATTGAAAATATCTAGTTATGCTTTATTTAACCATTCATACTTTTAGTAACTTTTAACAATTTTCAGCACCATTTGGTAACTTTCAACAATTTCAACAAATTTCAGTAACTTCCAACCTTAAGTACCAATAGATACCTTTGATAGATTGAAAATAACATGTCCAAAGTAAATGATATCTAGAGTTGGATTAATATTTTCTCCTGCTTATTGTTTTTGCTTTTCGGATATGGTTTTTTCTCATCTTTTTGTTTAAAAAAAAAATCATTGATGATGAAAAAAGAAATGATATACATTTTTTTTACTAATATGAGAAAAAAAAATATGTACAATACAACATAATTCAAGGAAGCCTCACTCATGCTCAATAGGTCAAAACATTATTTTTTAAAAAATCTTATATTTATATATAAAAGTGAGTGTAGACGCCACGGTCATAACACATGTCTTCTAAGTTTTTATTAAGACTTTATTAAAAACAAAAAGCATTAAACAATATATGAGTTAAAGTCATCATAATGAATGATATCTTTTCAACTACTTCAATAAAGAGAAAAAAGAAATAAATTACTAATATATTGTTATTATTATTATTTCTAAAAATTTTAATTATAAAATTAATTCTAATATTTCTAAAAATATTTTAACTAAAATTTTAGAACAATTTGTGCATAGTACGGACTTAGAGATTAGTAATGTATTATTTTTGGCTATTACCAATTTATCAGCATAATTGTGTCTGTGTGGCTTAGCTTCCCAAAATTCATGCAGTCATGTTGCCATATTTCCCTCTCAAGCAATATCCTCCTATGGCAACAGACAGCTGAGCAGATATGATGACTTAATTTTACACGTAAAGTCTTGTATAACACGATTTTTAGGGGCTTGTAAGCCTGTTTAATCGTGGGATATACATAGGCTTTGGACAATAGCTAATACAAAGGAGAACACGTAATCTCATATGATTGGAAACACAGCATCACATGACTAATAGCTGGACTAATATGATTGGAAACACTTCACCTTTACCATTGTAAAAAAAAATAAATGACCAATAGTTGGAACTCGAAATCAACAATCAAAAGTTTAAGCAAAAAATTTTGTAAAAACGTATGTTGTTAAATCCAATATGTTTAGTTACCTACAGATATTCAAAAACATTCAAGTTTCAATGGTTACATAATAATTCAGAGTTGATACAGTCTCTTTGCTTGTCCAATATTTATGACATATATATTGAAAATTCATTTAAAAGTTATATGTACTAAAAATCATTTGTATGTATCTATGCATGAATGAATATGCTAAAAAAAGAAATTTTTTTTTTTTTTGGGTTTAAGTACAATGTAATTTCACTAATACCATGTTCAACGTGTGAGAAATAAGCAGATCTGACAAAAGCAATCTAAAACATCAATCTAATTGGAGCGGCTTATATTGAACTTAATAACTGAATAAGTTCACTTTGTCGCAAGATAAATTTATTGGACCAAATTATTTGAAATCGATCCAAATCGAAAATCACTTAACTGATAGGAACCAAATTAAAATATCTTTAAGCACAAATACAGTCATATCAAATTTAACCCGATTAATACCTAAACCGAACCATTCGTTTGTCAAAGGTTAAACGCAAGGCAGAGGTAGCCGCCCACAGTCGTAACCTTAGACCCCAGGCCCACGCAACACTCTCAGACACCGCACCGAAAACAAAGGGAAGAAGCGAGAGAGAGAGAGGAACACAAAAAGCCATAATTGAAAACGTACCTAGACAAAGACGAAGAGGATAAATAAACACACAGACACAGTCGAGTAAACCCCCTCCCTCTTCTCCCTTAAAAGCCGGTGTTTTCGACACTTTGCTTTGTCTCTCCTTCGACACCCTCCTTCATCCTCACTGTCTCTCTTTCTGCGATTTCCTTTCTCCTCTCTCTCCCTCTCTCTCTCTTGTCTTCCAAACCGGTCAATCCCATTCACACTCGACTCACTGAGTCGAGTCGCTCTAGACACCTCCCCCAACTCGGTCGTCGTCGGGCATAGAGGTTGAGGTCCGAAACATCTTCAATCTTGAGCTCAATTATTGCTCCTTCAATTCTGATCGAATCTCTAGGTTTGTCACCTTTTCGCTTTCCCCCGTTTTTTCGAATTTTTCTATTTTTGTCGCCTTTTGGGTTTCTAATTTTTACATGTCTAGCCCATAAAAAGGTGAAAAGGATGAATTGTTAGCTTGTTTTGCTTTCATTGTGAAAAGATGAATTGTTTCCGGTTATTTGGCTTCATTGCTTGCATCGCTATCCGAATTTAAATGCTTTTTATTTTTAAAAAAAGAAAAAAAATTGCTCCCAATTTCTCTCTTACCTCATAGTTTCCCTTTTTCTGTAGTTTCTTTTAAGGGTGGTATTCGATGAATTACAAAAAATTTAGCCGAGTATCAGTGATACTCGAAGTAGGTGACCTGCTTAAAGGGGGAATGGGTCAATGGCAAGAACATGTTTCCTAATTAGTGGCTGCGCAAAACAAATCTTTCCGTTTCTCACTTGTATTTCTCTTCTTCCACTTCCCAAAGCTCCTTTCTTTAAGAACAAAAAATTTAAAAAAGCTGGAGTATTAAAGTAACAAGCTTGGATTTGAAGTTAATGTCGTTGGTGACTGGTGAGCTCCCCCTAAAATACTCTTTCTGGGTTTTGGACTTATGGTATTTCTTCACTGTCCCATGTTTTCTTTAGATTTTTAAGTAGATTTGATGTTAGACAGGATATGCTACATTTATGCGTGTGTAGTTTCTGTGATTTCTTTTGTGGATGCATGTTTGTTGTTTCTGGATCGCTGTTGACTTGAGGTTTTAAGATTTGCCCAGTTGCTAGAAAATCTTCGCGGCTTCTCATGATCTTTCCATGTTCACTTCACCCCATCTTATTACTTTTTGACCTGTTTACTTTGGTCACACTTTTTGCATGAGACAGCAAGTGTAAACCTCGTTTGCTAATCCTTCGATGAGATCAATAAACCTTGTTTTTAGTATGCCTGCCTAGACTTGCATACTTGGGCCTTTCATATGAATTGGTGATGTTCATGAGAGTGGAAATTGTAACCTTATGGCCTCAAGCTGAGACCTTACTACTGAGTTCTCACTTTCTATGAATCAAAGGGATTTGATCTGAAAAATGGGAAATGAAAATATAAGTGTATAACATGGGACCCTACTTTGGAATTGCTCTGGTTATCATACCTCTGTAAAGACTAATGAGGAATTTAGTATGATGCATTCTGCCACAATGTCTGCAATTTGATGACACTCTGAAGTATTTCCTTTTCCGATATGGTCTCACTCTTTCGTTATTATATATGGTGTTTGATGTCATTTACTGCAACATATACTGTCTAATATAAATGTGCTGTATGTGTTGGAATGTAACTAGCCAAATGTGTTCTTCATATGGGGAAGGAAATAATCTGGATTTATGTCTTCAAGGATAAAAAAATGAAAGAACTCGGCATTAAAGTGAAATGACCACAATCAAGCCCTGATTAAGATGTCATCCTGAAGTTAATCCATACTACTTGTAGCCCAATACACTTGCATATAAGTTTCTTTCCTGCTTTAATGTTAACAACCCCCCCCCCCCCCAAAAAACAAAACCCAAAAAAAGATTAAAAGGGGGGGGGGGGGAAGCTGTTTCCAGTAAAGGTGTTCATGAAACATCTTCTCAACGTTGGCAACTGGTCATCAATACATAAAGAGTTGAGCTTGTGCCTTTTATCTTGTCCTAATTCGAATGCGATGTCCTTTTGTGAGGTCATTATTGAACCAACCATGGTGATAACTCTGTTTATACTTCAAGTGCAGTTTGTTATGAAACAGAGATAGGCTCGCTTGAATGTCTATGAGGACGTTCAAATCATGGAGATGGTTGCCTAGAAAGAAGTATGTCTTGCATGATGGGGTATGTTTTGGGTTCTTCAACTTCCATTTCAATTTTGACTGTCTCGGATTAGAGAAGTTGAAACAGTTCAGTTCAATATGTGAATCTTTGTGTTGTAATGTAAACTGTGTCGTAGGGAGCACATGGAGCATTTGGATTCAGGATGAGACAACTAGCCTTTATGGCAGTTGTATGTATAGTAATGTTATTCATTGTGTACAGAACTACGAGTTATCAGTATCAAAAGACAGAGGTTGGTGGCTTTTTGCTTGTTTGATTTATTCTAATCTGCTTTGATCGTGCAAAAACCCAATCTGTTCTTTCTTTTCTTTTCTTTTTTCCTTTGGTTTAAATTGTCCTAGGTGAATCTTATGCTTAAGTACTAAGTAGCTCGTTTCAGTAATATGCCCTACATTGTTAATGTGCTTATGCATGTTGAAACCCTTCCCACCCTGAATCCTAATGCATGCCTCAAAGATTAGTTCATTGCCATTGATGTACTACAATGTATTCTGCCTCAGTTTATTTTTTACTTATATTTCATTGTAGATGCTTGAGTCACTCATAAATCCCCATCCCCTGACTAACTAATTTTGTGTCTTCTCTGTCGGTTTATTTTTCAGATAGAAGCTAAGAGACATCCATTTGATAACTCAGAGGTAACATTGAGAATTTGAAATGAGTCATGGGTGATCGTAATCCCTTTCCTTTTTATCTTTTAGTGCTGAAGTGTAACATAAGTTTGATTTCATGAACTGAAACTTTATGATTGTATGTTCTTAGTGTTCTGGTGCTTTGCTGCAATTTTGAGACTTTTCTTTCATGCTGAGGTGCTTTCATTGCTCACCCTAGGAATCAAGAATATCAGAGTTGGATGGTTTACCTCGTGGCATCATTCGTGCAAGATCAGATCTGGAGTTGAAACCATTGTGGTCTCGGTCCAGGGAGAAGGTCAGGATCCCACTAGATGTCCAATTCAATTATTAGATATTATGCCATTTCAGTTTATGTATCCATCACATTGTTTCAACCCCCCCCCCCTCCCAAAAAAATCTTTATTGTGAGTTGCTGGCAACTTCTTTGACTTAATTCGCTATAATCAGGAATTGCTTTCCAAGCTTTGCAGTGCTGTATTCAGAAAGAACAAAAGTCACTCACCAACCCCTGTATTGTTGTCATAAATTATGTTTGATTCACAGGTTGATGACTCCCGCCATCATAACTTACTTGCTATTGCTGTTGGCATTAAACAGAAGCATAATGTCGATACTATTGTTCAGAAGGTAAGATCTGTGTGACCTTTGCGTTAAAGTTGCTTATATATTCTGCCTTCAGGTTTGTCTTACATTTTATAATTCAGTTTCTTGCAGAAAATTTTACAATTGTGCTTTTTCATTATGATCGCAACATGAATGGATGGTGGGATTTGGATTGGAATAACAGGGCCATTCATGTAGCTGCTGAAAACCAAACAAAATGGTAATTTCTAGATTAACTTTGTTTGAAAAGAAAATTCTACAGTCATGTTTCTTTTTACTCTCTGGTTCAGCTCCCAATCATCCCACTTCCAATCCAGCTAAAAGAGTTGGCACCAGCAATTTTTGGTTTTGGATACTGGTAAACCTAACTAATTACGTGCTTGTAAAGAAGTAAAACTGAGAATTTGTGGAACGTCATTGTAATTGTGCTCTGCCAAACAAATTGATGAAAGTTGGTTGTTTGCAACTATAATGATGGATAGTTGACTGTCAAAATCCTCCTATCTTGTGCGAAAATATGGCATGTGTGGACTCATATGCTTACAGAGTAGCTGCACTCTTCACGTTCTTTCTCTGCCTGCCTTTCAGGTTGGGTTGGAGTATTGTCCTCACCCTGTGCTCTGTGCATACTCTTTATTCAGGTGGTTTGCAAAGCGCTTTTTACATCCAGATGTTGTTTCCATCTATGATTACATATTTCTCTGGGATGAAGATCTAGGAGTGGAACACTTTGATCCTGGAAGGTGTGTCAGTTTGAATGGCTTCTGTGTTCTTATCCAAGTATCCCACATTCTTTATGTGCAACTTTTGCACTGAACATGTGTCTGATGAAATTGACATTCTTTACCAGTTTCTGAGTTATTCTTGTACAAATTTTTTGGTGAGCATGTAATCTGGATCTAGAGATGAAATCATTTGTGCCTGGTGTTATCCAGATGATATGTAGATAAATTCACCATCTTAAGATTTAGAGTAAAGCAAATACTAAGTCATGTTGGCTATATGAATAATTTTCAGTGATTGTGATGTTTTTTGAATGTGCTCAAAATACTGGAAAATTGTTACATTCATATATAGGTGAAAAAAACGTAGTTTAAACACGAGGGCTGTTTACAGTACTCTACTGAGTGTTGAAGCTTGGACTATGCCGGATAGATGGTTGCATTTGCTTCAAAATTCCACTCTTCCTATTTGTTAAGTTTATATTAGGTGTTGGATATTCCTGACATGGAGGAAAATTCCAGTAGTTTATTGTGTTTTGAACCTTAATAAACCCTGTTGGTCTGTGCAAGGAGGGGTCTGCCATAGCACAGTGAGATCAGAATTTGGTACAATAACAGTAGGTCTGATGTTTTACATTTCTGCCAACACATAGCTTGTGGACATGACTAGGGGTTTGGCTTGGGAACAAGCTTAGCTTTTAGCTTACAGGTAGAGATCTTATGGTGAGTTGTTGCATTCTAATACAATTCCAACCTTAATTCAGAAGCGAGACAGTAGCATTCTGATTGAGTAAGGGGTTTGAAGATGACCCAAGGAGAGGAAAAAAGGGGGTAGATGAGAACTGAGGAAGAAATATCTCAATTCATGAGGGGTTCAGAGTGCTAGGGACCTGCAATTTAATCATGGGTTAGCAGACGTGCTAGTGGATATCGGTACTGTCTATCCATTGCCACCAAGAATTGTGAACCCAGTGGCGTAATGTCAAGAGGTTGTTCCCTGACACCGAATTGATTTGTAAGTGTAAGTGTCTAGTATGTGGGTTTTACGTGTAAGAATTATTCTCTTCTGTCAAAGCATTATAATGTCGGCCAAGGTTGGCCCATAATTGTGCTCTTTGAGATGATTCTTATGAAATTTTACCAAAGAGATCAGCATTGTGGTTATTTTTCCCTTCGTTTTGAGGAGTTTTCTGTGTTGGATGTGTTGTTTTTCCCGTGTTCCTCCTTGATTTGACTTTTCCTCTAAACTAGCATGACTTCCCTTTGTTAGAAACATAGAATAATAGTGAAACAGTGCATATCCATTTTTACGAGAATGTTAATAAACTTTTATAATATGTTTTTCTCCTGAGCAAAGGTGAACTATACTTCACCATTCCAAAAGGTTCAGATACATGCATGCAGTCCTTACAATCTCACCCTGGCTTTAACCCCGCTGGGAGTAACTGATGCAGACCCCCCTCGCTGCTTTTTTAAATCGCTGGGTGGATCTCTTCACCATGCGGCTAATAGAATCTAATGCTTATGTTAAACTTATTCTTTGGAGTTTGGACTGTAGTTATCGCCAGTAGCCTTTTCTGCTTTTAGCTGGTTCTGTGCTCTCTATCTCATGCATTGCATGCAGCATGAAAAACCCCTCTCCAGGCTCTGCTTGCATGTTTGGTCGCCCAATTCACTTCATGGCTAATTGCCCAATTTCTACTCTCTAATATTTCTTTCCTTTGCCTTAGGTACTTGGAGATTGTGAGATCAGAAAGACTAGAGATATCCCAGCCGGCTTTGGACCGCAATTCGACCGAGATACATCACCGTATTACAGCCCGTAAAAAAGCAAAGAAGTTACATAGGTAACTGGGCTTTGTTTATTTCTTTGATCTACTGATGTATTTGACTGGGTCATGCAATCTGACGTGGTTGCTTCTGATAGGAGGATATACGATAGCAAGGGTGTTACAAAATGTTCAAGCTCTAGCATGGGGCCACCATGCACTGGGTAATTCTGCAAAATAATACAAATTGCTAATTTGCTATATTATGTTGTCTAGTCTGTCCTTGCGTTATTTTGTTTTCCATTGATCTAAATTCTTTGCTTTTCTTGTCGTTGCATATTTTGCATGTAGATGGGTCGAAGGAATGGCACCTGTATTCTCAAGGTCAGCTTGGCGGTGTACTTGGCATCTTATACAGGTATTTGTACATTCGTGATTTGGGTGATATGAGACAGCTATTGGGATTCAATGGTATTCTTGTGAAAAATGGGTGTTAGAACTTAGAATTAGTTTAGCACATAGTAATTTGATTATAAACTTGAGTAGTGGAGTAGAAATTTGTTTCGTCTATGGATTCAAATAGTATTAACAGGAATAAATATTACTTACACTGGGTAATAATATTAATGTATAATAATAACCTTACGACTTTGAAAGGCTTTATGCATACTATGATCAACTTGCTTCTTCTCTTCTCTCAGAATGATCTGGTTCATGGTTGGGGACTGGATATGAAGCTTGGTTATTGTGCGCAGGTAAGATTGGTTTGTTGTTTGGCTAGGTCTTAATTCTGTTATGAGTTAAGATCTCTTCGTGTTCTCTTTTATTGTCTTCCTTTTGGCCTCCTCTTCTTCAAGCAGGCTCATTTGTGTGCGTGTGCATGTGCGTGTGCGTGTGTGTGTGTTTTCCCAACTGCAATGTGCAGGGTGATAGGACTAAGAGGGTAGGAATTGTCGACAGCGAGTATATTGTTCATCAAGGCATACAAACTCTAGGAGGCTCAGGAGGCTCGGCAGCTAAAAAGGTTGGTTCATAATTCTGACGTTCTCTTATTTTCTGAAATTGAGAGCAATAGATACATATATCTGATAATAACAACAACAAAGATAACTGACAAACACTCAACAAAGAGCCTGAGTGCCTGACTACCTTTGATTTGCTCACCAATTACGCATACAAATTGAACTCAATTCTTCTGCTTGGTGCTTAAAACTGGGACTCTCTTCATGCAGGCTCTAAAAGCAGTTAAAACACAGGACCCTGTGAAGGTAACTAATGTGTCAGGTTTAACCTCATTCATATTGATCTCTACTTGATTGTATGAAAATAGCTTTTGCCTTGCTGCTGTTTCCTCATGATGCAGAAAAGCTCTGGTGGGGGTCGGGACTCACGCATGGAGGTAAGAGCTGATTCTGTTCAATAAGATTATTTGAAATATGTCGATTGGTTATCAGACATGTCGACATTTGTGTTTGTTGTGCCTTGATTGCTTTAAAGAGTAAACCCTTCCCAGGCTCTATTCCATTTGATAATTTCGATACTGGCCGTTTCATATTATGTGGTTCTGGTTTCTGAAGAATATGTATGGCGCTGGGCAATTTTTCTTCTGAAACTGGCTTTAGTTAAAGGATTTTCTTTTTCTTCCAACTTCCAACATGTCATTGCATTAAGGACACAACAACAACAACTCCCAATGTGGGTTCGCTCTCGCGGGGTTTGGGAAGATCCAGATGTATGCAGCCTTACTTCCTCAAATATGACTACCCGTTGAGAGATCGATTTCAATAGACCCATATAAAAAGTTCTAAGAAAATATTTTTGAAGTTGAAAATCATTTGATAAACAAAGGTCCTGGGAAGCAGCATATGATACACCAGCTCTTTCCTGATGGAGGATGCCTCTCAATTTGGACAAACTATCTATGTCCAGGCTCCGTTTTATCTTGGGCTGTATAAATCACAGACCAAAACTGAATTCAGACTTTGACTGATAGAGATAGAACAGCATTTAGTTCTTGGTTGATGATTTTGCAACCATATCCTGTATTGGGTTGGATAAATATGGGTGACCAGGTTTGGTAAGATTTTGGAAGTGCAGTGAGACGTGTTAAAACAGAAAGAATAGCATGGGGATTACTTCCTTCTCTGAAAAAAAAAGGGGCTGGGGGTGTAGTTCTTGTCGAGTACCAGCTACTGGGATGAAGTGTTTAACATAGTGGAAATTATGCAGACTAGGAGGCAATCAACACATGAGCTAAAGATCTTCAAAGAGCGGTGGGAGAAAGCCGTGAAAGAAGATGAGAACTGGGAGGATCCTTACGCAGGGGAGGGCTGGCTGGATGCGTTCTCAACAATCAAAGCTCCCAAAAAAAGAAGTCAATCATGAGAGCCTCCTCGCAGCAGATCAAAGGAGTTGTTCCTATGCATAGCTCATGGAAACGAGGAGGATCGCCTTGGAAAATCGCAATTTCAGTTTTGTGTTCATATTTAGTCAGCTCATATCCCTACTCCCCTACAGTAAATTTGTAATGCTGCTGCTTTGTGTATCATAGAGATTAGAGCCACATCAATTAATTCATTATTTTCAGTTTGGTCTTTGTAATATCTTCTGCACAACTATTCATTCCCCTTCACCTTTCTCTTTTCTTTGCACCTAAATCACCTGTTTGCTTTGTGGTTAAATTTATATAGACTCCCTCAGAAGAAAAAGAAAATCTAAGAGCAAATTGGATGATATCTGTTCAAAATGGTGTGAATTTTGTACATGAGATGGTCTGCAATTCTTTTCTTTTTACGCCTCTTTGAATGAAATTGCATGAGTTACTACCCCAATAATACCATGTAGACTATGATCGTGCTTGGCGAAATTAGATATTTAGGTCGAAAATAGCTATCAAGGGAGTGGATAATTATTTTCTGATGTAATTCTTAGTGGATAATTGTTTCGATGAGCGGTTAAAGATAATATATTGGGTAAATTTAGCAATTGGATTAATTGATTAACATAAATTGACAAAAAAAAAATATTAATAATTTTCCAAGAGTATTTTTTTAAAGCAAACATATGAGTGTTACTTTTGAATATCAAAACTAATATCATTAGTTTTTCAAAAATAGTGTCTTAAACGATATACACTATTTGAAATGCTAGTCCAAGCACTACATTGTTAAACACTACAAATTGACTTACTAATGTCTTAATTTGGTCAAAATACTAAATGTTACTTCAAACGTTGTTGAACATGCCACAGATGCATATTTAGACTTTCCAATCTAATTAAATGGGTAATTGACTTCTTTTTCATTATCATTACTCCAAAAAGTCATGAAACATGGCACAGTAGATCATCATCAAAGTGAACACCAAAGCACAAGTGCATGGCCCCTTTTTTTTAACACAAAGACTATCATTATATTAACTTAAACTAACATAATTACAGAATATTATATATACATTCGTCATATATCCCAGTCTCATCCCATTTCCAAAATGAAGCTAATCAGCAGTTACCAGCCTAATATGATCAAAGGGGCAAAATGCAAAATGACCTTAACAATGCAGTACATGGCCAGTTGATTGATACAATTCATACAACCAGAAATATCAGCAGGCCTACAAGTACAAGGGATCTTTCAATCCATGCCTTCAGCCAGTGCCCAATCCTTGACTTAGCTGTCCAGCTAAGCTCCTGAAGCTGCAACTCTTCATTTTTATTCTTTCCTGCTTGGTCCAAATGAGAATCAAAGCACAGCATATTCAAGAGTCAAGACTATAGATTTTAAGTGCGCCCCTGAATGTCATGCTGCTCCATGATTGCCAAAGCTGCTTAAAAATAATTCCTGGCGTCCTTTAGAGTGCAACAATTAACAATGGATGGTCTACGCCTTCAGTTTGTAGATTGCAAAAGGTACAATAAATTCAACATCTTGAAAATACGCCTTTCTTGCACAGCTGCTCCTTGGTGTTCAACCCCCCAAGCAAAGCCAGCCAGACCATAACCAACCTTTTGGGGAACAAGCTTAATCCAAGCTGATGAAATCATGCTGGCAATGTCAACATTCGGGTTTGTTTGGTTCAATGCTCCTGATGGGGAGGCTTTCACTGCAAAAGCCCTTAACCTCCCCTGAACCCCAAGTGACCATGTCCTCCTGCCTAGGGAACTCTTGGACCAGCATTCATGAAAGGTCTTGCAGTTCTCGCCATAGTTTCAGAGATTCCTTTTCCAAACCAAAGTCCAATGCCATACTTCAGATTCAAACCACCCCATGTTATGTACACCCTTCTCCACAATGCCTCCTTTTGGTGGAAAACCTCCACCACGAGCATTTGAAAAGTATGGTCGCATTTTGTATTGTTAGATGACCAATGGGCTCCCTTCTTGTATGGTCTTTGAATACAGTCGAAGTCGACCATGGATTTTTCCTCAAAGGTTCCGACTTTCTAATAGTAGTTCCCCTTGCAACCATGATGGCACGTCAAAGTATGGGCAGGTAGTAATGTGGAACGCAGTTCAGAACAGAAGCAGGGCAGATCTGAAGAGGCCACTTCCTTTCCACAATGCTAGTCTTGCTTCAATTTCGTCCAAGACAGGTTTCTAAGAGCAGAGTTATTAATTTTATTCCACAAAATTTTATTCCACAAAATTGACAGAAGAATGTCTTTATTAACCAAAAGAGTATCTGTACATAACTATCACAAAAAACCAGCACAAAGCTACCAATATTCACCATATCCATCCAAGGAATCACCACCAAACCCTAATTCTCGGTATGAAATGATATTCCCATCTGTCCTGTCAAAATTCTCAAAATCCCATTACCTTCGAACTTATATTGAGCAAGGCATCCAAGGCATCCGGAGAAAACTTACGAGCAAAAAGGTAACAGATGGATGTTCTCTGTGAATTATACAAGCAATCCGTGCCATTGTTCCTGATGTTCCTTATGAAGCTTGCTGTAACATTCTCTCCACCAAAAGTCGCAGGATGTGGACCGCCGAATGACCAATCTACCCAAGTTACAGTGCGGTTGGAGTTGAGGGAGGGGTGAAATATGTTGAGGTAAGTAGGAATGTAGTGCTCGTCAGGGTAGCATGAAGGGTGGCAATACTTTCTGAAAAGGTCATAGTACTTGAAGTCTGATATGATCTCAATGGCCAAACCACGGTTGAGCTCGAACCACTGTGACCCTTTCCTCCACTGGTGAATCCTAATGCTGGGTGCCATCCATCTGCTATATCGACCACGGCCATAGCGAGAGGGATCATCATATGACTCCACAAAACTGTGAGCTGATTGAGTGAGGTATTTGTACACTGTTTTGAAGTTATACACAGGGATGCAGCTTTCAGAAAGAAGCACAAATCGCTCATTGGAGAAATCAAGCAGTGCATTGGCCAGAAGCCGTTTCTCTGCAGCTGCCAGCGATATTGAACCCCATGAAACTTCCTGACTAGGGATTTGCCTCCCATAGAAAACCGAATCAGGGGAAATGTTGAGTATAAACCCTGGTGAAGTATGAACATAGATTGAAAACAGCCCATCATGACCTCCAAAAAACCTCTCCCACAATGGCAAGAATGGCAATGGACCCCTTGTTAAGAACATGAAAGCCACTTTAGGTACCCTATTGAAAGGATACTTGTCTATCTTGGGTACGATTGATGCCCTCCAAAAGAGTTCATTATCGGACAATTTATGAATCAATGCCTTGGGGTGTGCAAAGTTCTCTAAGCTCAAGCAGTCGACTTTCGGGCAAGACCTTATAATTGTGCAGTTGTTGGTGGGGACAGAAGCAATGGGTACAGATCCATCCACTGAAGCGACATGATTCATATAGAACAATAGCTCGGGCCGGGAGCTCATATACTTATCTACATGTGAACTTGACACTAATCCGACAACCATACCAGCAACAAATACAACTAAACAGAACACAAGGGTCATAATTCTGAAAGATACCTCTTTTATATTGACACCAACATTATTATTCATTGGTGATGATGACAACTTCTGCAAATCCTCCCTTTCTAATCTAATCCTACCCATTATAATTACTAACTATACACACAAAATCAGAAAATTTTCCACCACATACAACAATAATTTCAATTTCCCACCACCATATTTGTGAGATTCAGCTCATACCCACCAAATAACACCCAATACCCACATCATAAATCTGCAATTTACGATGATGGCAAGCAAATCCAGAGCAGAATATTGGCGGCGTGATCTCAGATCGGCAGAAAGTAACTAAGGACAGTAATTGTGAAAGGGGGGACAATTAATTGGGCATATCTAATTTGAGTATCCACAAACCATATTTCCCCGACGGCGACGTTGAAGGCCTTTTCCGGCGAACCAATCGGCGACACTGTATCAACAATTTGCGCGTGTGCCCTAATTTTTTGGCAGATTTAAGGGAGACACGAATCAAGGATGAACGAAATAACGAATTTGAAGGCGATGTTAAGCATCTAAGGAGAGCTTGAATAATGTTTCTGAGGAGGGTTGTGAAGAGCAAAACGATCGAACTGTTTGGTGTCGCCGGCAACTGCAAGGAGAGAGGATTTTCCGAGCAGGCACAGGTGGGCTCCTATTATTTATTATGGCACCGAGGGACAACTATACAAAAGAAGTTCAAATTTGCAATGATTTCTAGTTGGTCAATATAGGCGACCATTTTTGCTATAATTTTGTTTCAATAATGAAAATTATTTGATTGGTAATATAGAGGCTAATGTAACTTTTAAGCAGTTTAAGCTTCTATTAAGTCATCATATTATTTATATTTTTGCTGATGATAAAGTTATGCGTACATATTCCATTAATTGATATAATTTTTGACGACTTCAGACCATTTCACACATGAATTTAAGTAAATCAATACTCAACAAAAAGAAGAAGAAGAAGAATGGTATTGGCTCAAGAGCCCTTTTTACCAATCCTGATAAAATACTATTGTAATAAAAAAGAAAACTTTTTAGTTAATAACGTGAAATATTTGATAAACTGAATAAATGACTAAGTCAATGACTGCAACAACATCTTACCTGAATAGGTCTTCAAACCTAAGATAGTATTAAGTTTGAAATAATGCCTAAGAGAGTATTAAGTTTGAAATATGATAGTATTGTTGGATTGACCCTACTCTTTCAAGCATGCCTTTGATACTTAATTTTTTAAACTTAATATTACATATAACTATTTAGTTTTCTTTTCCTCCATGGCAAAAATTTTAGCTTGTTGATTATTCTCAAAATTGCTGATTAATAGAGCTTTTGCATCAATTGAAAATTAAAACGTTAGTACAAAGTTAACATTTAAATAAATTCATCATTATTCGAAACTTTACTACATAATTTGACGATCCTCTATATTCTAAATATACGAAAAAAGGTTCTTCTAATTCATAAATTCAGAGACACTCTAAGTTTATATGTATATAGAGAGAGAGATACACACCAAAATATAAGTTGAGAATTCATGGAACATGGGCCCAATGCGCTTGTTTATATGCAAAGGGGGAAAATCCACTAAGAGCACGTCCAGCGTTCAACTCGCGCGTGGAGAGAGAGAGACGAGCGAGGGAGTTTTCTGCTCAAGGTTGTGAAATGACTGGCTCAACAAACATCCCTTGCGAGTTGACTTGCTGCCATGAGCAGCCTCCCATGAGCCAAGTTTTTTTTTTTAAATTGTTTAATCATTTTTTTAAATATTGTAAATTGGTTTTGGATTATTTTTTTTGATTTTAAAAATATAGTTGTGTGTTGTAGAGCTGGTCCATATGTATTATTTTATTTGATGAGCCAAAATGATGAGCCTTTTACTGAAGAGAACGATGATTGTGAGGTAAAAAATTAGAGCAAATGTTGATGTGGCAGTGGCAGACCCCTACCGGTAAACAAAAAAATTGACTCACCAATAGGTTTGCTCTAATCTCCCCTCTTTGACTAGTCAACAAATGCCAAAATTTAGTTTCGTAGATAAAGTTGGAGGTGATTGTATACAATCGTGTGATAAAGTTGATCCTAAAATGCAGTAAGCATTCCATTCTTAAGTGAATAATTGAGGGCATGCTTCTTTCAAATCTCATAACTAGTACTAATGAATTAGGAGTAGTAAAATTTAACTACATATGACAAGAAGCAGTAAGCAATTGTAAATGTTTATATTTCATAATGTCTCGAAAATAAGGTTGATGTTTTACATTGTCAAAAATAAAAAAAAACACCTACTTGGACACTTTTTTATTGACGTTTGATATAAATTGAACGTTTAATGACATGCTTTTCCTTGATACAAGGTCTACCTTTATGAAAAGATTTACAAAATCTAACAAATGATCAATATCGAAAAAACTTAATGCTTCTCTAATAAGAACCAAGGAGTGTAATAAAAAGTTGCGACACGTTTATATGAGACATTCGAGCAATTACAGCATAGATTAGGTAATCATAGTCATCATAAGCCGTAATTTCCATCCAAATTTTCAAATTGCATAATTTGCCAACCAAAAACCTTCGTGCTTCAATCTCAAATTTTGCTGTCACAGCTGTAAAAAGAAGAATACAAAAGAAAAGAAAAGAACTGACCGGAAAAAGAAAAGAAAAGAAAATAACTGACTGAAAAAAGAAGGAAACCCACCGGGGGGGAAAAAAAAGAAAAAGAAAACAGGATTACAGGAAGCTTAACTATGTAATGTAGCGTCTTTTGTTTTTGTTTTTTTCGCTTTTTCCAATTTGCTGATCTTCCATCCTCATCTCTCCTCCTTCTCCAGTTGTTTGCAACTGTGGTGGGTGTGAGTGGATTTTCTTCAAGATTTCAAATTTGTTGCTCGTAGGATCTCAGAATGTCTCGCTACGATCCCAACCCTTTTGAAGAAGGAGACGAAGTCAACCCCTTTTCTGTAAGCATTCTCTTCCAAACCCACAACTGTTCTTGTCCCCTTTGTCTGAAAGTCTTCAAATTTTTGCTATTTTATCGTTTCAGCATTGATCTAGGACAATAAAGTTTGATGCTTTTTGCTTCTGATGTTGATGACTTGCTGGTTAGTTTTGATTGATTCTGGGTTTTCTTGGTTCTGGGGTTTTTCTTGATTCTTCGAAATTTCCCAGATCTGGGGTTGGTTCTTGCTCTGCTTACTTGAGTCAACCAGTTGTAGGAGCAATTGGGTCCCATTATGTGCTTGGGTGAATGTTCATTTGTAAAGATGGATGAACTGTTTATCCAATTATTTATTCTTTGTCTTCGGCACAATCTGGGGTCATATCCCTTTATGCTGTAACTGTAATATGAGGTTCTGCCTGAAATTATTAGGGTTCCTTTTTCCATATTGGATCCGTATTTCTAGCCGATGTTGCTTCTGTCCATTCCAAATCACAGAGGTGGTTGAAGTTGATGATTTTTTTGCAGAAAGTCCTGCCAGAGAAAGATGATTATCTTTTCTGGTTCATTTAGGAGAGATCCTTTTTGCATAGATTAGAGGTTGACCATGGATCGTGTTGGAGAAATATCAGAAAATTTTGCAGGACCGAAGATGAGCGAACTGGGAATTAGTTGCACTGAAATACTATGACATAACTTCATTTTGTGAGGGTCTGATTTTTATTGTGCTTGACCTCTGATAGGATATTGTTTTTGCTTTAGGCACTCAAGGTGCCTCCTTGACTTATTCATGCATTGCTAGTGAAGTTCAAAATTTCTGGGCACTGACTTCAGGGTTCTTTCGGTTAGAAGCATTAGTGTTTGGTGACTTGTTTCTGTTTGATAAAAGGGAACAGATTAGCGGGAGTGATTATGAAATGCCTTACTGTTTGAAAGCCTTACCAAGAAATGTCTGTCATTGTAGATAACACATGATAGAGAAAAAGATTCCTCTGCTGTTTTTTCATTGTTGTTATAGATATCATTATGGGTTGTAATGAAAAATGAAGGAAAACACATTGTGAGTGTGGATGTTTGGCCATAGACTCTTATGTAGAGAATCTGTATATATCATGTGGTCATTCTATAGTAATTGCTACAATCTGCTAATTTTTTCCCCCTCCATCATCACCAGGAAGCAGGGAAGGGTAAATCTTCGGGCCCATCAAACTATGGTGGAGGAGCATTCTATATGACTGTAAGTAATGGCTATAATTTCTTCTGATCAGCTTATGCTCGTGTTTCTAACTTTTCTCCTTTTCCTTTTGGGGGAACCTTTCACCTTTCAAATAACAACCAGTCATCTATCTGTTTGGGGCTATGAAGGAAATTGAATGAAGTAAAGGAAGGATAAAGTAAGGATTATGTCCATTTATGAGTGTGGAAACTTGGAAACAGCCTCACCTAATTGCTAGATAGGTTTGCATCCACCTGCCTCGCTGTAGGCTTGTAGTTTGAAATGGGGGTTCTCTTGACAGGATTGGGGGTAATGGTATGTGGTCTTCAACTTTAGAATGGATGCACAATATACTCTAATGAAGCATTGAGTCCCTCTTAATCTAGGGCTTCAATGGTGATTATGGACTACATATAAACCTATGGCATTGTATAGCAATCATATTTGTCAGAATTTAAAGCAATTTGAGGTTATACATCCTTGTCTTGGCTGGTGTGGACTTTCTGGCATGTTGTGTGCTTATGCTACACGGGTTGATTATGCTAAAGCACCTGTGCAGCTCTGATGCCTTATTGGTGGTATTGAACATTAGAGTTGTTTATGAAAAAACTCCTCTTGGCCATTATATGTTTTTCCAAATAGTCCTGGAAGAGGGGGGGGGGGGGGGGGCGGGGGGGGGGGCCGGAGTTTGGGGCCTTTAAGGGGGCCCACACCCCCCCCCCCCCCCCCCCCCCCCCCCCGCCAAAAAAAAACCAAAAACGTTTCTTATTCAGTGTTTTGCCTGGCAAGATAAAATTGTTGCATGCGTGTTCTGCTTTATTTTGGGTAAAAATATTTGGTTCTGATGTTGGATTAGGCTTTTTGCTTTCAAGTGGTTGAATTGTGTTCTGCTTGATTTTGGGTCAGAAGAATCAGGTCTGATGTTGCATCAGGCTTTTTCACCTTCAAGTAGTTGAATTTTACAACATTGCTTCTTGAACAAGTGTCTTGATGTTGGATGTCATGCTGAGCACACTTGGAGATGTTCTTTGGTTAGATCTTGGTTTGTTCAGGTTGGATATAGTACTTACAAAATTTAGGTTTTGGAATTTTGGTTTTGCAAATTTGGACTAGGATCTTTGTATCTGCTTGCCTTATCTCCCTTCCTCAATGATCTTGGGTTTTACCTTGCCATTGAAACTTGATCTGCATTTAGTATATAGCAACATGGACGTGAAGGACAAAGGAATGGAACCATGAGAAGAGGGAGAAAGTGAGTTAGTCGGAATTTTTTGCTCCAAAATACTTCAGAAAGAGGGAGAGGCAAACTGTAAAAATTGCAAATATTTTTGCAGCTTTGGAATGGCCTTCCGTTTCCAATCAGAATGATAATCCCAAAAATTGATAATCGGCTTTGTGATGGAAAGGTCTCTGAAGATGGTGGAAGTAATTTGAACCAGTACTTACCTAACAGGAACCAAGCTAGGGCATAAATATTAAGAGCAACAGCAAGTAAGCTCTAGAGGGCCCTTTGCCCATTGTTACAGAATGCAAAGATATCGTATTGCACAACAAGGATGTGTTCGATGGTCCTATTTTGGGCTGAAGTGCACTTTGGTACTACATGAATGTGGTTCACCCATTAACCCTTAAGCCTCAATAATAGTACTTTGGATTTGTCCTCTTCTGGTAGTTTTGGATTTATTGTTTCGGAGTTGACTGTCTGTTTACCACGTTGATGTTTATTTTCTGAGTATTTTTGGTGTTTGTACACTTGAATCGGCATGATTGATATCAACCTTTACATGTTCTTCCAGAATCCTGGAAGTGTTGCTCCAGCCTCAAATTCAAGGCTTTCGCCTCTGCCACCTGAGCCTGCTGACTTTTACAATCCTACTGCAACAGTTGACATTCCACTTGATTCAGCAAAGGTAGCAACTAATATTTTTAGTTTTAATGCTTTGTGGAATGCCTTATTGTTTTTCACATGTCCTCGTTTGATTGCTGCTCATGACTTACCTCCGGCGACTTGATATTCTAATTTTAGGATTTGAAGAAGAAAGAGAAAGAACTTCAAGCCAAAGAGGCTGAGTTGAAAAAGAGAGAGGAGGTAATTTCTTTATGGCAATCTGTGCCTATATGAAGACAGTTGCTGAGCACTTGCATATGACACACATCAGTTTCTACTGCTAATCTGCGACTATGTTGCTGGCTGCTTCATAGGAAGGATATTAATGTCCTGTAACAAGACAAGACTTGATGTGTGCCTTTGTGCGATGTCTCAAAACAATGGCACGTCACAATTTCTGGTGTCCTACCCGGAATTAGTGGGATCGTATAGCTGTTATGACTTAATGGATTATTGATTTGCTTCAGTTTGATTAATTTTTCAGAAATTTCCCTCTCATCAACCCTTTTCATTGAATGCAGGCGATCAAGCGGAAAGAAGAAGCTGCTGCACGAGGTATGAATGATTTCTTTCTTCAGCGTGAATACTTCTTTGGGCCATTTGACCGTTTGTACCTATATTGCCACTTCTCAGAAGATATCAAGTGCTTATAGTCATTTTACAAGAGTCTTGTTTACCAATAGCACTTCCTAGAATTCTCTGCTTGACATTATGTTTATTGAAATGTTCACTGGTGAAGCTGGCTGTGTTTGAAATTTGGACTCATGCTCACGCAATCACACGCTCACACTAAACTGGTTTTTGTTTTGCGGAAGTTACCATATCGCCATTACCCATTGCCTTTCTCAGACTTTCTATCTTTTTCAAAGTCGTGGATGTCTACGATGTGATTTACGGCTGATCCTATTGTATTTTGCAGCTGGAATTGTCATTGAGGAGAAGAATTGGCCTCCATTTTTTCCAATCATACACCATGACATTGCAAATGAGATACCAATTCATCTCCAGAGGTTACAGTACACTGCTTTTGCGACATTGCTAGGTGCGTTGCCTGTTTGCTTTCAATTAAACTTAGTTGCGTATGATGCATTTCATAAACTTGTCTAGAAGGGATGGCGTTGATCTTCTGATGTGTGCTATGATCTTTCTCCTGTAGTTGGAGGATATTAATTTTTATTTGCCATCCATCTAGGGTTCTAATTTATGTTCCACATGCATGCTGTAGCGCAATTTTCTAGCATTAAGAGATGCACACAGCTTAGTCTCTTCCATGGCTTATTGGGTTCTTGCCTAATACTGGAGGATACATGCTGTGGTGTATTTGCCTAATACTGGAGGAAACAAAGGGAAGAAAAATGCTTATGAATGGATTGATAATTGGCTGCCTCCATCCATGTGCCTTACTGAACTACCTCAATTCATCTGTGTTTCCTATCAGCCTTAACAAATTGGCTTTATTGCAACAGCTTAAGACCAAAGAACATTGATCTGTGCAGGATTGGCTTTGTGTCTGACCTGGAATATTGTAGCAGTTACTACAGCTTGGATAAAGACTGGTGGTAATTGCAATTTATTTTGTTGTCGTCTTTCCTATGCTACATATTTCTCTTTGGTTATGATATTGTGACATCTGCTCTAATTGGACGCATTCTTTTATTTCAGATGCAACTATCTGGTTCCTTGCTATCATCTACTTCATATCGGGTGTCCCTGGTGCATATGTGTTATGGTACCGGCCTCTTTATCGCGCTTTCAGGTACTGGAAAATGGAAATTATTTAACAGTTGTCTGTCTTATATGGGGTTTGTATTTCACTCTGATTGCACTGAAAGTTTTGCAACTGCTTTTGTAGGACTGACAGTGCTTTGAACTTCGGATGGTTTTTCTTGTTTTATTTGGTAAATACCTGTTAAACTTCACTGGTTTTGCTTGCTGCAGTTCAAGCACTTAGAAGATACTTGATGTTCATTTCTTTGCCTTTGTTCTTGCAGCTTCACATTGGCTTCTGTATCTTGGCGGCCGTTGCTCCTCCTATAGTGTTTAAAGGAAAATCCCTCGCGTAAGTGTCTTCATGTATTCTCTTATTTTTAGAAACCTAAAGCATTGTTGACCAGCTATCTTTTCTGACCTCACATTTCACCTCAATTACCCTTGTGAGATGCTCAACGTGTTTCAGTGGTTGGCACTCCATTTCAGACCAAACTTGCAAAATTTTATCGGTTATTTGTACGCGGTGACCGGAATTGATAGTCTTGACCAGAATCGATAGTCTTCTTCAGTTCGATTAGCTTTGGAGAAACCTGATTTGTTTTGTGCTGAAATCTTAGTTGTGTGCCAAACACATGACCTATCATTGGATTTTTCCTGTTTTGAATAATCTTGAACGAGAAATGCTCTCCTTATCTTTGATCTAGATGCCTATGAGCATAACTTGCTCAACTAATAACGGTTGAGATTCTAAAATAGAAGGGTATGCTTTAAGAGGCAGCTAACCCTTGCTTCCTTTTTTCGACAGTGGAATCCTTCCAGCCATTGATTTGATCGGCGGCAAACCTCTTGTTGGAGTGAGTCTCAATCCTTTAGTTATAATGTTGCTTATCACTTTCGTTTCAAAAGTGGGCATAATGTTTCATTTAGCTCTGATTGTGTAATCTTCGGCTTCTTCTTCGCTTAGATCTTCTACTTCATTGGATTTGGATTGTTCTGCCTCGAATCACTGCTCAGCGTTTGGGTTATCCAGGTCTTTCCCTTCATTCCATTTTCCCTACTTTTCAGGAGCTCTTCCATCCCGCAGCACTCACCGTTTTATGTGTATATATATGCAGCAAGTCTACATGTACTTCCGGGGCAGTGGGAAGGCAGCGGAGATGAAAAAGGAAGCGGCAAGAGGTGCCATGAGGGCTGCATTTTGATCCGTGCCATTCGGAACTCAGGATACAGAGTCTCTGTGAATGGTAGCGGGACTGAGCAAACCCAGAGTTGGGCTGGGAATTTTCATACTACATGTTACTTTTTTCTTCCAATGTATATCATTGTTTGATCGTTTGTCTTCCCATATTTACACTGGTGGATTTGTGAGAGATTAGTATTCAGTCTTAGGTACATCATTTCTAATTTGAACACTCTATAGTTTCAAATTTGTAAGGGTTTATCATTATTCAACCTCCGTTTATAATAATTTCTGTTATATTTATGACAAATACTATAGAGATGTGCAGGTCATAAGGGCTCGTTGGTTTTGCCATACAATCAATCACTCTAATAGGAAATTTGGACGACATGGTTGAGGCGAATTTTCCGGCGCATCGGACGCTAACTTGATTAAGAAATAGATTTTTAAGAGAGAGGTGCATTCGGTTTGGGGGGTCAAGATTGGTGGAAAAAGGGGTCTTCAAAAATCACATCTTTAAGGGACCTTAAACCATTGTCAAGGCTAACATTTTTTCAATATAAGATCTTTGAAGATTGTGACATCTTGTACTTTATTACTATACGTATGTTCCTTTAAAAATACATTTGGTTGTTAGCATTCATTTAGCATGTCGTGGGAACAAGGTTGTAAAGGCGGTTCATAGTTGCCGAATGAAACTCTATTATACGAGATCTGAGATCTGTGTACTTCAATCATGAAGATATGGCTAGACTAATACATATTAGTTCAAGTGATTTGATATTTATTTCCCTTAAGTAAGAATTTGGGTTCGAATTTTATAAATAGAGAAAAATCTCTGTTGAAATAGCTCTATCATTTTATGAAAGTAATTAAACTCTACTAAGATAGGTGCCCAAAGACCCAAAAATATAAGATATCGCAATTTTACTTATCTGTTGTGACTAATTCATTTTAATTTTTATCCATAAAACTTCATATTTTTGTGATAATATTATTGTTTATCTAATTACGTCATGTCATATAACTATATAAGTGTAAATTTAATGTCCATTTAAAATGATTGTTATAGAACAAGTGTAGAATACTTGGGTATAAAAGCATCGTGAGATGCCAAATTTTTACTTTTTCTTGACCAATGTGACTAGTGGGACAAAAAAGTCATCACAAAGTTTTGTTTGGCACAATAATGCCCACTTCTTAACCTTATCTCCATCTCTATGTGTTTTGTTTTTGTTTTTACTTTTTTTTTCTTTTTTTGATGGGACTTCTCACACTTGTTTCTGTTTTTTTTT
>JACYFF010031959.1:2790008-2854267 GCA_017589665.1 Selenicereus undatus
ACGGTTATTATTATTATTATTATTATTATTATTATTATTATTATTATGATAAATTGTACTTCTATTTCTACTTATCAATTTTAATAAGAATGTAGACATACTTTGCATATTAAAACCCTTTTTCATCGACCTTAAAAATAAATTGATTTTCACTAGTACTAAATCTCTTGCTTTTGTAAATTTTCCTTTTTAATGCATTCTACACATTTTCAATTTAGATGTAATTATTTGGTTCCATTAAGGATTCCTCCTCATCCTCATATTACGCCCTTTCTATTATTTGGGGGACAATTTTTATGCAGAATAATATTATGATTTGTTTTTGTGGATTTTTTTTTTGGGGGGGGGGGGAAGGGATTAGTCAACCTTTATAGTTATTGAATTATTTTTTATATAATTAAAATATTTTAGATGAAATAATCTCATCAGATTTTTTTCATTGATGATAATTAGTTTAATTGATAAAATTTTTAGAGATTATTATCAGAGATATAAGTTTAAATTCTCTCCACATCGAACTTAGCTTTATGTCTTTTTTTTAAAAAAAATATAAGATTTTTTCCAACGAAAACGAGTACTTTGAGCCAAACATTCCATTTCTTCTGGCATCCAATTTTTCGCATTCATGCTTGGTAAGATACAAAAATTATTAAAAAGCAAAAGAAATATACGGCCATCAAATTATGACCCACTTCCATTTGCATATGCATGCCATAAAAGCAACCTCACAGCTTGAAGCGGTCTAAAAGCATGAACAACATCAAAGCTGAACCAACTGCCCAAAGCTTAGACCAAATCTAGATTAAATAAAGGAGAAAAAAATAAACCCCCCCCCCCCCCCCACTCCTCCCAAAAAAAAACCCCTGACATGGTCATAAAAGACCTCCCATAACCGCAAATACATAACATAACATTACTAGTTACTAACTTACTACTAGTACTACAACACCAACATTTATTTACACTATATTTTTCTCAATTAGAACAACACATACCATATAGTAGTTGCTAGGATACTAGTAATATATACTAGTAATATTACTAGACCCAAGTTTAATTAATTTATTTTTTTTTAACAATAGGCAATGCACTTATTCGTGCAATCCATGGTGCACCCGCCGCCGCCGCCACCGGCACCGTACCCCTTGCCGGACTTGCTAAAGGATGAGAAGCACTTAGCCGGGCACGTGAGCTTCTTCATGTAACAAGGCCCCTTGTCTCTACAAACCACAGTAGGCCTTATAGTCCCACTCCTTGAGTACCCTCCTTTTGGGCCCCCATACCCGTACCCATACCCGCCTCCTGTGATCCCTTGCCCCCATGGCATGTCGAACCCAGGAATCCCAAACCCGCCTCCCGGCCCAAAGAACGGCAGCCCGTCTCCACCATCTGCCCCGGCTGGGGTTGGGCCAGGCCGGGCCGCCCTAGATAGGGTAGGTAGTTCTGTGATGAGGAGAAGTGTGAGGAGGAGGAGGGTGGTGGTGCTTGTTTTGGTGCTGTTCATGATTTTTTTGCCTTGGGAATCTTCTTAGGGTTTGTTTGGATGTGTAAATTGTGATGTTGTGAAGAGGAAAGGGGGGATATTTAAGGGGAGAGAAAAGCAACAAAGAGGGAAATAGTGGCGTGGGGCCAGTTGAGTGTGTTTTTTGTGAGAAAAGGGAAAAAGAGAGGTAGGGTTAGGTGGCATAATAACAGAGGGCATTAGCAAATGTGGTGATATCAGCAAACATGAAGTGTTAATGGGGATGTGCCCATATGGCCTGAATGTAATGCGCAGGGGGGGCCAAAATAAAGTCCTCTGAATTCATTAACTACTGTCACTATCAGTAATCCTTAAAAAGAAAACCAGTGGGAATCCAAATCAATGGGGACTTGCGGTTCGGGTCATCAGGGCACACTTGGAAAACTGTTAGGTTTATGGTCAAAATGGGTTGGCAAATTGGTGCTCTTTTATTAATGGCTGTCACATTCTAAAAGTTTATTTTCAATTAGGTATTTAAATCCTCCATATTTTGAGGAGTTATATGCGTGTATCATGCTCATGATCACAATGTATAGTATCTTTATTTTATATTATATTAATATCACCACTCAATGTAATACTTTAAGTATGTGTGTATGAAGATTTTATTTACATCATCAGTTTAAGATATTACGTTTAAAAACTCCATGCCTAAAAAACTTATTGACAAATCCTTCTATTTTTTGGATGTCTACAATTTATAGTATTAATTATTCGTATAGCAGATGTCATAAAAAGGTATCATGTATTTTATGAAAGTAGATATATACTTCTAAGAGTATTACATAGATTACTTGACTTTCAATATCAGTATTAGTTTTTTTTTAGTTTGATTGTAACATGGATGATTCACACCCAACATGCCTCATTATTATATCAAAGTGCACACTTATCTATACTTAATATTTTAGTTTGTGTACTTTATTTTAGAGTGATTTTAAGATAATTGTTTGGTTCACGGATCATATTGTTAATTTAATTTTAAAAAAAAGGAGAAACTTTTCATGTGAATCATCTTGGGAAGAGAGGGGTGGTGTCATTTGGTCAAGAGGTAGATATGCAATTGAACATATTATTAGAGCATGAAATATGGGGATCAAGGCTGTCTTGTTCCCCAAATTAGCACCCGCAAATCAAGATTGATGATGGCCCCGTGAGTGATTATGAGTGTATGACAACTCCCTCTCTCTCTCTCCACTAATCAAGATTATCACAGCCTTTAAAGTCAAGTGATTAGACATCACCTTTTGCTAGTCTGTCAATTTACTTCCTCTCACAGTGTTCTCAACTAGGCATTAATTAGTGTCATTAGGAGCCAAAATCTAGAAACTATATCTTAAACCTTCGTTCACATGTCTACGTGAACGAAGAGAGGATTTTAGGGCCAATTTGTATTTTTTATTTACAAAAACACTGTTTTGAACCTGCAAGCCTGTGATAATAGGCATACATGACAAGAGACGAAGAACATTGATACAAATTTCAAAACGTGAGCCCTAATTCCATTGATCCAAAAAGGTGTATCTCGTTTTCTTACACATTTCTATGTATTCTTAATTTTTTTTATAGATCCTTTCGAATGAAAAGAAAAAATCTTATAGATCCCAACAAATTTCTGTATAACATCTAAAATCTTAAAATTCTGATTCTTATACTCCTTAGATATTTTTACATATAAAACAAAACTAGCTAAAACTATTACAAAATTTTGTACTTTTTATCATGTTTATGCACAGTTATATAATTAACTAATATAAATCTTCACAAAAGGTTGTCATCAATTTGCGATTCTTTAGACATAACCTTTACTTCGGCTTCTCTACTTGAGTTGCCCTTTAGCGCTTTTGTTGCCCGTGAACTATAGGCCAAAATTGTGGTTTTGCATCACTATTGACCACCTTATTTCGTATACCACGACATTTATGGCTTGTTTGGTTCTATGTAATCGAAGTGGTAATGCAATCAAAATGGTAATGGTGATTCCATTACCATGTTTGGTTACCATTAAAGAATGTAATCAAGATTGCATTGTAATTACATTTACCTCAATCTATGCAATTACAATTACTTGACTTTTCCTAAACAATTTTGATTACATACCTTTGAATCAAAATCTATCCGACTATAAGCTATTATATTTGGGAACTTTCTCTCTCTTATCTCCATTGTCTCTCCTCTACTTCCCATCTCTTATTACTTTGACACCATTTTTTTTAAAGGCTTGAAGCCCTCCTCACCCCCCCTCTCTCTCCTCTCCATATTAGATAAAGTTTAACCTAAACCATGATCGTATTATTGTAACTGTATTTTTGTACGTTCTGAACGTCATGTCTCTCTCTCTCTCTCTCTTCATTATCATCTTCTCTCTACTTGGTAAACTTGAACAATATTACATTATTGTAATCTATAAGAAATAGAGTGAAATAAGTCTTATGCGAAACATCGTAATCATGATGCTAAGGTATTTGATGATATTTATCAACGAAGCTACAAATAATTAAAATAGGCAAAAATAAAATGCGAATTGAATTGCAAGTACTTCACGTCACGTGTAAAATTAAGTATTGCTTGTAGATGAATTCATTCCATTACACTTGTAAAAACTTTGTAACCAAACATTGTAATGCAATTATTATCCCATTCCATTACACTAACAATCGCATTACATGGTTGATTCCATTGCATAGTGATTGCATTACTTTCAACCAAACGCTACATTACAGCATTCGCATTGATAATCCATACTTTTAGATCACAAGTGGGGGCCTCACCTTTCACATCATCTTTTCTCTCTTTGCTGCATCAAATGGATCACAAAATAAAATATTTCTCATAGACCCACATTTATACATATTTATTTAGTTTTGACATTTTATTTTGTATGATTCATTAATATACTAGCCAAAAAAGGGGGGGGGGGAAAGTCAGGAGCGGTTCACTGTAGAGAGCCGGATTGCTGGACAAGTCATGTGGATCACTAATGCATATTATATTTTGGACTGGAAGCCTCCCTTTTGAACCGTGATCCAACTAATGCAAATGCTCTCAGTTCCTATTCCTTATTTAATAGGTGTGGCCTAAAAGCGTTGACCCTTCTTGCTCCTTAAATTTATTTACTGAGAATTAACCAAGCCTATTGCTTCAGATTTTAAGTTTTTATTATGTTATATATGCAATTATTTATCCGAAATAGTTAATAGTTCTATTTGAATTTGTCCTCATAGTCATGCCTTAGGGTTTTTCCCCCCAATTTTTTAGTATTGGTTTTGTGTTGTCTTATAGTTGTTGTGCCTTTGTTATTTGTGGGATTATTTCTCTTACGGCACTAGCATTGGTCTTCATTCTCTAGTGGTCTTCACTACTTTAGGTGCAATCTTTCATATTAGCATGATAGAATAAGTACAATATCTATCCATAAATATATATATTTGGGTTCAAATAAGTTATAAATGCAGTACAATACAATGGGGGGAAGGGGAATCGAACCTGAAACCTAATGTACTTAGGACCTCAATTTTCACCAGTTGACTAAGATCTCATCGGTCTATCTATAAATATATTTAGACTCACGAGAAGAAGCAATGCTATATGGTAGTTAATTTTATCACATTGTTAACTTTTTAATTAACCAAATGAATTTTAGTTTGGTAGTACAATCATTATATACTTTTTTCCCTATTAGGTTGATTACAATATAACTAAGTATAATGAAAGCTTTAAATTGATTATTTTTTTAACAATTTATGTTGTTAACTATCATGATTAATTATTGCAAATTTTAAAAATAAAAAGATTTATGTGCATTACTCATATTACCAAAACTAGTTTACTTTCACAACGAGAATATTATAGATATATGACACAAAAAACTTATGAATCTGCTCTCATTGACATTCAAGGCTTTTTTTTTTTTTTTCTGGGGCTCAAATTCAAGATTGCATATGTCGAATTATATTATAGTGAACACCTGAAGGGAACGCTGCTAAAAAACAGAATAGAAAAAGGAAAAATAGTTGAGAAATTTCATTCCATATAAGCCAGCTAGGCCCCACGCACTGTAATCTGTTTGACTCACTGTGGAAGCCCTCCACTTCTCGTCTCCCTCCCATTCTCTCTGTCTTCTAGGCCGCCGAAGCCGGCGTCGACTCCGACGGATTCCACCACCGGGGAATTGAAAGGCTGTTGCAAAGCTTTTGTTCAAGGTATGAAACTTCTCTCCCGTCAGTTACCATTAGATTTTTCGAGGATTTTCATCCGCTTAATTTCGATTCTTTGGGAAGCTGCTTTATATTTCGGCCTTTTCGGGTATATGCTTTCATGATTCCTCATGTAGGTTAGACTGAGGATTTTTTTAACAAAAGATTTGATTTTTAATTGCGGGCATAAACTTGAATTGAGTTTTGTCAACTGTATCTGTGGTATTCTGCATCAGAAAGTTGCAGTCTTTTCGCAATTCGAATTTGAGGTAACATATATGTGATAATAAGCATTAGAAGATTTATAGGATTTGCAAAAGCTTAATGCTCTTCATGTCTTGCAAAATTGGTTGTATATGCAGTGTCCTAAATTGGAGTTGAATCATGTAGGGTGACCTTGTAATTACTTGGAAATAGTAGCAACTGGATGTGCTTGGGCTTGCAGCATCTTTTGATGTAGCAAAATCATTTATTGTTGTAGCTTTTGAATGTGTGTTGCCTAAAGCAAGTCTGCAAAACGACAGAAAAGTGAGATTATGGGAAGTGTGGATAATTGAAACTATAAAAACCAGCAAAGATACTTTCTTTCTCTTTCCCTGATCTACAAAACAAATTACCTGAAGGTACTAACCTTGTGGCCAATTCAAGTCTTGGTGGTTGGTTGTTAAGGTTGCTACTTTACAGTTTTGGTCGACGATATATGGACCTGTGGTTAAGAGAATTTAAACATACGCAACTTACTTGAGATCTTGTTATGCAAATTTTAAACTCCATGTTGGGTTTTCACTATATGTTGAGGTTAACTTGATTCATTGAAGTATTTGGAAATTGTTCGATTGTAGTAATCCATGGCTAATAGCAAATATGAGTATGTGAAGTCATTTGAAGCTCAAGACAAAATTATGCTGCCCAATCTAATTGTTGCTCGTATTGATGGCCGTAATTTTAGAAGGTAAATATTTTGTTCTTGCGTTAAAGCTGGCCTTCTGCATATATGTAATATACAGTTTTCTCCCTACATTTTCACTGCCATTTTAGTGTTGAAGACCAGAATGAATTTGCTGTCTGTATGTCTGTTGCTTTAAAGAAAGTTCTGAGGAATTTGATCCTGAAATATCTGTGCTGCTTTATCTTTGGCTTGCGTCACCTATGATTCTCAATAACATTTGTGTTTAGCTTATTTGATTCTTGATGTATGCAAATATAATGATGTTCAATTCTGGGAACCCCTTATTCTGGCCTATAGCAGTAATTGTGCTTACCATGTATTTCCGTGGAAATTGAAATGAACAAGGGGAAAACCTAGATGATGTCTATGCTGCATGTTTTGTTTAGTCTATGTTAAATTGAATGCTCCTTTGGTACTCGTTGCACAATGAGCTGCAGTCTTCTCCTGCACTTCCAAGTGAACTAACTTCTGAAATTGCAATGCTTAAGTCACAAGGTAAAAATGAAGCCGTATTGTGGAGACGACATCATTACATTGAGTTTATTGTTGTACTGTGCATATGGCAATAGTTTACGATAAGCCTGGTTCATTTTGAATGTCACACTCAGTAATGTTGTTTGTATGTGCCATAAGGATTCTTGAGCATACTCTGAAGTTCATCAGCTGGAGATCTTTTCTGTTGTCGCAAATCTCTTTATTTTTTGCACGTTTGTGTGCGTGTGTTTTTTTGGGGGGGGGGGTGTTTCCTGGTAGACATGGATGGTTGTAGTTCATATGATAAGACGAAGTTCTTGTTCGGTGTATACAGCACAATCATAAAGGCTGTTATCATTAAGTGCCTTCCTTGGTCCTCTAGTAGCCCTTGTAACTTTCTTAGCAGTAGGGTGTGCCTTTTTGTGGAGTAAAATTTGTTTCATTGATCGTGTTTTACTTGATGCAATAGCTTCTCTCAAATTCATCAATTTGAGAAGCCAAATGATGGAAGAGCCTTGAAGTTGATGAAGGCATGTGCTGCGGCTCTTATGGAGGAATATCCTGACATTGTATTCTCATATGGATTCAGTGATGAGTATAGGTACCTGCAAATCTGAAGTCTAAATTCTAGCTTCTAGTTCTTGAATCATAAGAATTACTGCTGTTTATTTGCAGTTTTATCTTCAAAAAGGATTCCAAGTTTTATCAGAGGCGTGAAAGGTTTGTATCATAAGCTATAATTTTCGTGAACCGCAGTTTTCAGATTTAATATGTTTAATTGGATGCAAAGAAACTTGCTGCTGTCCATCTACCTATGGCTGTATTGCTGTTTCCTAATACTCTGTGTCCTCTTGTCATCTGTTTATGGTTTGCCATGGTGGTTGCTTGTTTTGATTATGTTATTACCCGCTTCCGCATGTTATAGCCCTTTGAAGTCTAAGAGTTACTGGTTAACTTATTTTTTTATTTTTTTTGGTCGAATGGCAATTCATATGCTCTACAAACATCTCTTCTGCAGTAAGATACTGTCCCTACTTGTATCATTCTTCACTGCCGTGTATACGATGAAATGGAAAGAGTTCTTTCCACAGCAGGATTTGCTTTGTGTGCCTTCATTTCGCGCACAAGTTATTAGTTGTCCGACATTGGAGGTTCTTCAAACCTATCTTGCTTGGAGACAGAACAATTGTAAGTAATTTCTTTCATGTTATTGTCTATGGTTCAGTTTTTTGCAATTATGTTGTTACATGGAGCGCATGTATTCCTATTATTTTAGGGACTTCATCAAAGTGTAGTTCTCTGTGAAGGATTGGCAGAAAAAGGCAAGGGGGAGGGAAGCAGGAAATTATTGTGAGGACTAAAGTCTCCTCTGTTTTACAGGTCATCTTAATAATCAGTTCGATACATGTTTTTGGAAGCTGGTTGAGAGTGGAAAGAATGAAAGTGAAGCCCATGAAATTCTCAAGGTTCTATTGACTGTATCTAAACATGCATTCATCTTTGCTCTATTTGCTTGGTAAATGTATTTATTGCGTACGTTCAAACTGAGTTATCTAAAAAATCTCCTTTTTGCTCCTTTCATTTGAATAGGATTATCAGACGACTATCTTATGTAAATCTCTCTCCCATGTTGAAACTTAAATTTTTTATTTAGCAGTCTACAATGTATGTTAATAAGCTTGCTTAAATGAGCTTATAAATAAGCTGGATGGCAATGACAGTGCAAAATCAAGTGTCAGATGTTATTGAATTTTCTACTCATGCTGTGAGACCTATTGCGCTGCTGGTCACATATCTTTGGGATGAACATATTTGCGTTTTTATGCTGCATGGACATGGATTAACAAGCTTGCTTCTTCCAGATAGGCTTCTTTGACCATCTTCTGTGCTCTATCTGTGTTAAAAGGCTTGCCAGATGGGGTTACTATCTAATTGTTTTTTAAATTCATGTGCTTTATTCCAATGTTTTTTGGCCTGCTTCACTTCAGTGACAGATCATTTGTGTGTATAACTTTACAGGGAACTCAAAAACAAGAAAGGAATGAGCTGCTTTTCCAACAATTTGGTATCAACTACAAAAATATTCATCCAATGTTCCGACAAGGAACTTGTCTTTTCAAGGCTCAGGTGATCTTCTGGCTCTGTTTCTGAATGTTGGCCTATGAAACGCCATATGATCACTTACCATGCAAGTCAAAGTTTCTTTGCTTTTACTTATTCTATTTTAGGGATCTCTTTAGCTTCTTAAGTCTATTTGAATATTGAAAATGTCAATCGATATTATTCTCGTTCTGGAGATTGACAAATTGACAAACTTTGATGACATTCTATGAACATTTTATGATAATACCACTAACGGTGAAGCAGACTCTTGCATTTTTGTCCAGAGACATTCATTAGTACATTGAACCTTGTATAAAATCTAAATTTACTCATAGGAAGTAATTTGTCTTGCAATATTTTCTCCTGCTGGACAAGCCTTTTTGGTATGTGATCTTGGCATCCATGAGAGTAGACAGTAGGAATTGAATCAAATTTAGAAACTTGGCTTGTTGTCTAATTGAACAGCCCATTTTGTTGGAGATTTTTTTCGCGCGGGGGGGGGGGGGGGGGGGTGTAATTTATGGTGTTTGTTGGTCTTGCACAAGATTATTCTAGTTGACAATTTGTATGGCCAACATCTTAATTTGTATTGAGCAAATGACTTGTTTGATTGCAAGTTCTGCTTTGCTTATAGGACAATCTTTCCCCTTACTATCTGTTATTCTGTAATTCATCCATCATAATATCTGTGTGTAAGTATCATTAAATTTTTTGTTGGTTCCCCGCCCCCCCCCCCCCTTCAGTGAGTTGAGAAATTCATCTTGCAGTTTGATTTGTTCATGTTGACCAGCAGTCATTTTATTTTGACTGTTTCATGTTGTACTTTATATTCCGCTATACCTTTTAGCTCATTGCAAGTACGGTTAATCTTGTGTCTTTCCTAAATGTGGTCCTCTAATTTGGTCATGTGGATAGATTTGGGTGAAAACTTGGTAAGTATATTTGACAAGTAATGTGATTGGCGACTGTTTCATACAGAAGATTAAGGCATTACAGTTAATACTTGTCACATAGATGTATGGTGTGCCATGCACTTTATATGTGACTTGAAACAAGTTAATCTTGATTTTCTTTGTCATTGTAGGTTGAAGATGTCATCAAGTACAAAGAGAATGGTGATCCTGTTAAGAGATTACGGAGAAAAGTGATGAAAGACCGTTCAGAAAATATTGCTAGTAAAAACTTCTGGAGTCAGCACCCATCTCTTGTCAAGGAATTGGGCAGTTTTGATGAAGATATTCACAAAATTAGGCCAGAATATGTAGAATCCTTTCATTTCATGGATAAGTTGCTGCCTTCGACTTGGATAGTGGTCAGAGTAGATGGGTGCCATTTCCACAGGTAATTAGGCTTTATTATCAGCATTGAGCAATTTTACCACCTTTCAGTCTGTTCAAGCAATTTTGTCCAGAATACTCCTTCCCTGGATTAAATACAGAAACTGGATGTGCTACAAAATTTTAAATTAGTAATTTGTGAACTAAGTAAACGTGTACTAAGTCTGCTTACATGAAAGTTGAACTTGGGCATTTTAAAATGGGCTCAACTTCTTAACGTTCATCAACTAGTCAATTTAAATTCACTCATTCGCTCATCGTCAGCGCAAGTGAGTGATAATTGAGATGCAGCTTTTGTTCTCACTCTAATTATGCGTCTTCGTATTAATCGGAGATGTAGTCAGTCTGGTCATCTGGTTCGTTGTGACATGCTGTTGGTGGAGCTTGCAAGTGAACATGTTTGGATTTTGTTAGGTTCTCTGATATTCATGCATTTGAGAAGCCCAATGATGAACAAGCTTTGAATCTTATGAATTCGTGTGCAGCAGCTGTTGTTGAAGAGTTCAATGACATAATCTTTGCATATGGCGTTAGTGATGAGTACAGGTAATACAGATGATGAAGTTGATTTTACTTATTTCTCAAATTCACATTGTCTACTCACCATACTTATGATTGGCCTTGCAGTTTTGTCTTGAAAAAGGAGTCTAAGTTATATGAACGAGATGCTAGGTAATTCATCTACTTTTTTGCCTTCTCTGCCGGCTTATTTGGTTGCAAATTCTTAGGAAAGAAAATTTCATCCTGTTGGATATGCTGATGCAAACTCTTCGATTTCCCATTTCAGTGGCATAGTATCGGCAATGTTGTCATTCTTTTCATCAATGTATATTTGGAACTGGAATGACTTCTTTCCACAAAAAGAGTTGAGGTATTCCCCCTCATTTGATGGACGAGCAGTGTGCTATCCATCAGTGGAGATCCTTAGGGACTATTTATCATGGAGACAAGTTGATTGTGAGTATATCCATATCCTGCCCCTCCCAGCGCCTGTAGACAGAAACTTTCTTCAGTCTATTGGAAGAAAATCTCTTCTGCCACTAATAGTATTTGAAGTACTCTGGTATCTTAGTTGTACGGAGCTGCCAGATGATACTGTTATCTTATGCATGTGATTTCAGAATTGCATTATGCGATTGTTACTGATCTCTTTATTATGCTCAGGTCACGTTAACAATCAGTATAATACTTGTTTCTGGATGCTTGTCAAGTGCGGAAAAGGCAAATGTGAAGCCCAAAACTATTTGAAGGTACAACCTTTCCTATTAAAGTGGATGCTGTCATCTTTGTACCCTCTATTGAGTGTTTCCCTGTAGTGATCTTACTGATCTAGACGTTGAGCTAATATGTAATCATCAGGGAACTCAAACACAAGAGAAGAATGACTTGCTTATGCAAAATGGTGTAGACTACAATGCATTACCAGATATGTTTCGTCGAGGCTCATGTGTTTTCTGGGATGAGGTACGTCTTTCTGGGACCTTTTGTTTCTGATACAGTGCCATTATCTAAATTTTTTCTTGAGCAGCTACATGAGTGGAAAAGAATGATCATTTCTAAATAGACAGACTAATGTTACTCCAATTTGGCCCTTGCCAATGCAACACTGAAAGAAAAAGTCCCCCCCCCCCCCCGCCGAAAATAAAGAAGGGTGGTGGGGACAGACAGTGATAAGAATTTGATAATGCCGATTGATTTGAGCTGGTAAACTTCCAATGCAAGAGGGAAGTTTATTGTTGCAGCTACAATTTCCTGGAAAGGAATAGTTGTGGGTCTGAGTAAACAAAACGGTAAACATTAATTTGATGAGTTGACCTTGCTGAATGATCTTCTGTGCTTCCGTTGAGCAAGATGTGAACATTGTCAAATTCACTTTTAGAAGTGGTGCGTCATCCTGTTTTTTCTGTCATCTGTTTAATGGATATGCTTGCTTGCTTAGTTGTTTTCGTTAATTAGTAATCGAAAATAAAGCTCATTCCCATGCTTGCTATTCTCTAGTACTAAGTTGGACTACTAGTTCAGCCATTCCACAAGTCTTCCCAGGAAATCCTCATAAAATTACTATGATATTCCCCTTGTAATGATCAATCAAATGTCCAGAAATCATTAGTCAATTAATTGGCTGTTGAATTGCCTCCATAAAAATGTGATGAATTACTACTTGCCAATGCCACTTTAAATAAAATTCATTTCCATTGAAATGGCAGAAATCAATGGTCTTGTCCACCATACACTCTGGTGTTTGATATCTGATAGAACTCATTGTCTACATTCAGGAAAACAATGAACCAATGGAAGTTGGTAGTAAGCAAGGTTCAAGAAAGAGAATTGTGATCGACCATTGTAATATAATCGACGACACTTTCTGGGAAGCACATCCATGGATCCTCGGCGACAAGTATCTACCAAAGGGTCATTGTTAGTTTTGTTGCTGACACCTTATATACTGTCTACTCGTGAGGTAATCAGCCATTCTTGATTTACATCCATTTCTTCATCTCTTCGGGTGCCATTATCCAAGCAAGATGGAAGATGAAAGTGCTCTCATCTGCTTTGCTTGGGTATTTATTTTGAGGCAGCACACATGACCTCTAAATTTCGATGTACTTGATAATGTCTGCGATGTTGGGTGATGAGCTAAGATACCTGACAATTTTGAAACTCTACTTAATTACATTAGATATGCTGTTTCGTTTAGTTATACTGGAAAAATCAGCAAGACTTGCTTACCAAATCCCTATGGCTGGGGAAAGAGTTGTTTTTTTAAAAACCTTTTTTTTGTTTTTGTGGCTTTCTACCAATCACTCTAGATGAAGTTGCCTACATCTAAATCTCCCCAGAGCTCGTGAAAGCGGGATCTACGCGGGGAGTTGTTGTACTCTAGGAGGCTATTAGAAATTAGTTACACATGGAAGACATTTAGCTCCCCTCAATTATAAAATCTTATCGTGGACCTTCTAATTCCCACATGATTCGTACGCAACTTGCCTCAGAATTCATTAAAAAAACACAGATTTAACACTTGTTAATTATGCTTAAGCTAATCACTAGTCCCTCTTTTTCTGGCAAAAGTGAGCACCTTTACCAAAAGCAAATATTGTGTCTCATCATTTTAGTGGCAAATTCCAAATTCGCAAGATAAACATGAACTACTTTTTAAGCACACATATTCTCTCTCTCTCTCTGCGTATATAAACCTCTGACAGTCTCAAATTCTGTTGTGAGTTAAAGAGCTCAGAACAAACTCCTACTTCTATCTACTCTATACAGTGTGAACAAGGTGCACCAAAGAAATTAAAGCAAAGCAAGATCAGATGGCTGAGGGAAGAAGAAGCAATGTGATGATGATGATGAGATCAAAGCAGAGGAGAAGTTCTGACCGTCTGATTCCAAAGAGAGGGCAGGTCAAAGCTGGGATTCTAAGGGGCGTGGTTCACTATGTATCCTCCCTCCTCTCTCTCTCACCACCGTGGCTCCAGAGCTCGGTGAAGACTTGTATACCATATTGTTTCCCAAACTAACTTTTTGGTTTTTTTCTTTTGGGCTTCCCTTTAATTGCAGAAATTAGCTTCACCCTAATCCCATATCCTACTGTGGTTTTTTCTCCCCCTAGCTTTTTTGTAAATCATAGCTGGAAATTGATTGATGATGTTTATGACATGTTGGATCTCACTTAACTTTGTTCAGCACATCCAATAAACAAAGACTAGGGCTGCTAATTAAGTGAAGTTCTTTCACTAATTGCAGTAGACCGCCACTCCCAGATTGCGCGTGCGTGACAGGCTCGCAGTACCAAAACATTTTTTTCTCTTTTTTCCCTCACATGATCCACTCCTTTTTTGTTTTAACTACCACGTGACCTATGTGCAACTTGCTCTCCTATTTCTAGTTCTCTCTTTTTCTGTTTCTTTTTCTTTTTCTTTTTCTTTTTTTCGTCTGTCGCTGGGGGACCCCAACGCTTTCATAATGGGCGGTAACGTGTTGGAATTTTTTTGATATTTCTTTTGGTGAGCAAAATTGAAGGGGACGGCTCTACCAAAGAAGTACGCATTGTCTCCCACTATTGGAAGATAATATATACACCTCAATAATTAGTTATTAGTAACTCGTAGGCTAAATTTTTATAATTACAGTTACAGATATTCTAATATGTATTGTTTTATCCAAAATTTATATGCTATGATAATATACACTAATATTCCATATTGAATTTTTGTGAAAAGGTTAGAACAATAGTGATGTTAAACATTTAAATTTAAAATTAGATTTGAATGATCAATTTTAAAATTTTATCAGATCATTATACGTTTGTATCAAACATTTTGCAATCATAATGAAAGTTGGATTAGCATATGAGACTCTCCCCACACCACTATAAAAATTAAGCCCAATGCTGTTGAACGGGTCCAAAGCCAGTAGGTAAAAATAAATGTCACTCTAACTTCCAAAGTAGTCTGTATTAAATTTACGGGAATGAAAAAAGTAAGGGATTAGTGAATACCATTTCAGACAACATTATGTTGGAAAATGGCAAGTCAATTAGTTGATTAGCCATGTATATAGTTTAATTTGCGCTTGATTAAAAGGGAATCATGCAAACGTGGACACAAAGATTAGATAGAAACAATCAATTCCATTTATGTTTTTTGTGTGTCACAGTGCGTGTGGACATGTCTGAACACATTTGTTCATACTGATACAATCATAACTAATTCATTTTCATATATCCCTTTCAGTATGTGAGAACCCCCCGCCCCCGCCCCCCGGGGGGCGGCCGCCCCCAAAAACAAAAAAATAAAGTTGAGATGTGAAACTTCTACTTGTGGTCAAAGTCATGAGTGATGACCAAGAAAGTGGTCAAATTCCATCCAAAATCACTTGGAGTCCTACTGTTAGATGCTGGAGATCTCGAAGGGAAAAAGACCTAAAATAACGTTTGTCCATTAACAGATTTTGAGTGCTCATTCTTGCTCACCCTTTTTTTGTATTATTTTTAAACTAAACCCTTTTTTAGATAACTATCCTTGAAGTGTTGACTCGTATTTTCAATTCCCCATCCACCCATGACAGCAAAAATGTACCGTTTTTCTACAAAATTTTTCATTGGACAACAACAATAATACCTCTCAGTGTGGGTCCCGCTTTCACGGAGTCTGGGGAGATCCAACTGTAGGTAACCTTACCTCTACCGGTATTCCTACCCATAGAGAGGTTGATTCCAAGAGACCCACGAAAAAAAGTTTTGTGAAAAAGTTTTATAGAGAAAAGCGTTTGCGAAGCATTTAAAGAGAAAAATCAGTGCCAAACAAGTTGAAGCTGAAAGAGCGTACCTCAACAATCCACGTTAAGCAACTGCCGTCACTCAAAAAAAAAAAAGCACAACCTGCATTATCACAATACTACAATATGAAAAACTTAACATTATCTCCAAATGATTTCAACAAAAACAATCATACATATATATTTGGACGGCTGTATAAAGTGCCAACCACTTCTAGTGTTGTTTCTCTATTTTTGCATCATATTCATAATTGTCTAAACAAAGTTTTATCATGGGATTCTTTAACAAAGGCCTCTTTGATGCATCGCTTTCAAGAGGTGGGCAAAAAAAGTTAGTAACAACCTGTAGTGCTGGAGTCCTATCAACAGATTAAAGTGTGATATGCATGCATCTGCTATGTTCTTGGAATCCATCCCACCATTAAAAAGAGACGAGTGTAGTCGTGGTGGGTGGATGGATAATGTGAAACTCCGACTTACCAGTTGAATGCTTACTGACTTCACTTGGACTCCCTTTGGACTAAATCACTGAATTGGATTCTTCTTCTTCTTCTTCTTCTTCTTTTTTTTAAAAAAAAAGTGAGATTCAAAAAGATTTTCTCCGTGTCTTGAAAAAATTGAAGAAAAAGAAATCTATTTAATAGTCTGAAACCAAGCGTTCTTTTCTTTTTTTTTTTGGATTATTCTAAACAAAAAGGTGGTGAGTACAAATACATATGATTAAAGTGTTTTTTTGTACTGTATTATTTTTTGTGTGATCGTATCTTAAAATCAGTCTCTCTACAGATAAGATTGTTAGTAGAGAGGTAAGATTGCCTACATTTGAATCTTTTCAGATCCCGTAAAAACGAGACCCATACTAAAAGTAGTAGTAGTGATTGTTGTATTATTTTTTGTGTGATAATGATAATGAAAAAGAGTAAGTTTTACTTAAGCAGATTTAGTAGGATTTACACATAGATAATTTTAACAAAAAGTTGCAGAAAATTTTCAACAAAAAAAAAATCTTGTCAAAAATTGTTTTAGCATATATAGATTAAATCTTTTATAAAAAGAAAAAGTAACTGAACAAGGGGGTAATTATTCCTTGCATAAATACTCCAAAGTATACAGTCAAACAATATATGGGTACAATGTTCTATTCCTACACTAAGCTACAATGAAGTTGCTCAAACGTATCCAAAGTATGAATCATATAATACTGAATTACTCTTTCTGTATGGCCAAAAAAAAAAATTCTTAAAAAAAAAGAAGAAATGTCAGACAATCGAAATTTATAAACAAGATAGTCAATGTAGTCGGTACAAATTATTTCAGGTGTTAAACGATGATTGTTAAGTGTGTAGGTGAGAAAAGAAATATCAGGCAAGAGTCATGCCTTTTTGTAAATAAAAATTGTGTTATATTTTAATTTGATGATGGGTAAATTATGTTAATTAATATAGTTAAATCAAGACGTAAAACAGGTTAGTCAACATGATTGAATTAATGTGGTGGACTCGGGTGGGCAGATTCGGGCCACCTCCTCCGCCTTTTGGTGTAACATCTTTCGCTGACAGCTCATAAAATCATTTTTTAATGAACCCCCCCCCCCCCCTAAATTATCCCACGTGCTTGTTATGCAACTTGCACATTTGTTCTACTGATATTTTTCTCCAACTTTGTTGTCCTTTTCTTGGGTGGGACGGTGGGACACCCTTCCAGCGCAACCCTTTATTAAAAAGGACGGTAATAATGTATGCATGAATTCGACCAATTTCTTTGTGGATAGAACCGTAGAAACAAACAACTTAAAGGGATGGCTAGGGCTCTACCTTAAACGCACACGGCACACTTGCCTCCCCGTCATTACAAGCTAGTAGATCTGTAAATACTTTCTTTTCCCTACAAGAAGATAATTGATACTTTCATGAATTAATTTACTAGTAAAACATTAATGGTGTGTCTGATAGATTTGAAAATTATTTTTTTAGAAAAATTTTCATATAAAATAATTTTTAGGTCATATTTTTAATTATTTGGTAAAAAAAATGAACTTTTTGAAAATGAGTTTAATTAGTAAAAAATAAACAAAAAAGCTAAAAATGATTTTCGTTAATCTTCGAACAATATGTTGAGGAAATAGACACGGAAGAGAGAAAGAGTATGAGACTGTCTAAGAGTAAAAAAAAACATAAAATCAACTTATGTTTTATTTAAAGTGAAAATATTTTTCTTCATTCTAGGAAAAATAACCTTCCCCTAAAAATAAATTTTTGCTCCTTATTTTACCGAAAATTGTTAAACAAAAAAAATCATGTTGTAGAAAAACTATTTTCTTTCCAACTAAACACTGCCTAAGTAAACTATGCATATTATAATTTTAGTCTATTGCTATTGGTATTTTTATGAACAGCTCAATACATTGAAATTAGTATTTTTTTTCAACAGTAACATTTATAAAAGTGAAACTATCTATATTTAAATCTTTTCAAACTTCACAAAAACAAAACCTATACTAAGAGTTCTTATATGCACATTGTAACTTTACACTACGCTTGAGTATTATATAGAAAAAAGTCAATATATACATTTAATAGAGGGAAGGTAATATGAGGAAAATAATGAAGGTAAATTTATCTATATATTATACTCATTTCTTTATCTAATATACTTGACTATTATATCCAAACTTTTATATTTTTAGTAACAATCATGAATGGAAAATGGGGATTAAAGAAATTGGTAAATCGAGTAACACTTATGCGAAGTTTAGTTAAATATAGTATAATAGTAATATGTTTAGTTAAATATAATATAATAGTAATATAGTACAGTGTATTTTATAATGCAATCATAGTTTCTTTAATGTGATAATTATAATTATAAAATAATTTATTTATTGCAATACTGTCATCCAATCAAAGAAATAAGGAGACATGTAATTGAACAGCATGAAACAAACTAAATGATTAGGAATGAAGACTAAATTTTCATTATATATACTTCAGAAATTCGAAAGAAGCTGTACAAACTTGCTTCAAAAATTTGCAGCCTAAAATTCATTCTACAAAGATTGCAAAACCAAATTACAGATGATTAGATCAGATCATAGAACTAGATCTTCAATCGAAGGGCCAAAAATTCAGGTAGCGCGGTGTGAAGTGGAGGAGAGAGAGTGAGAGATGAAGGAAGCAACAGAGTGAGCCAAGCCCTTTACAATCCGACCCTTCACTTGTCCTCGCATCGGGATCGGACGGCCAGGAGAGGTATTCGATGAATTGATTCTCTGAGGCGCATCCCCTCCGTTCATCATGCTCCTTCTTGCACCTCCAGCCATCTGATTAATTCTGTTTGATTTGATTTGATTTGTTTAGATCTTTGATTTCGTATCGGAGTTTCGCTTTGATTTTGTAAGAAAACTGCTAAGCTTTGTAAAAAAACTGCGAAGCGGCAGAGGAGAAAGAAAATGAGAGAAATGTGAGAAAGCAAGTGTTTTTGATGGGTAACACTGCGCTTGCTGGCGGGGCCTATATAGCACTAGTCTTACCTAATAGCCCCTCAACTTGGTAATATTTTCATGAGCATGCCACTGCTGCTGAGAGAATGAATACTGAAAACTTTATTTTATTAAATTATTTAACAACACTTATCGAGTTTTAATTGGCAAAGCCCAAACGTATAGAAATAAACTACTCCAACCCTTTGAATTAGCTTAGTCAAATGTAAGTACTGAGTATTAATTAATTGAATTGATAACTTTTGTACATATAAGGGGTGTTTGGTAGCAACAGTTTTTTAAGAAAAAATAATTATTTAAAAGGATTTTAGCTGTTTTGACCAAGTTAAACAGCTAAAGGGTGTTTGGTAAAGAGTTGTTTGCAATAGCAGTTTGGCTCCAAAAAGTTTTTTTTAAAAAAAGTTATTCCCATTAGCATTTTGAGAAGAACTTTTTGTAGAAATGACATAATTATCCATAAGTTTAAAAAAATTACACACATCTCATTAAAAACTAATTCATAAATAAGGGCATAAATGAAATTTTACCAATATATTTTTTAGAAACAGCTAATTTTTATCAAACACTTTTTCTAAAAACAGTTAATTTGAACAGCTAACATAAACAGCTAATTCAAACAGTTAATACAAACAGCTAACAGCTAATACAAACAGCTAACAGCTAATACCAAATAGGGCCATAATTAACAGAAATTTGAGTTTAAATTTTATTTAGAATGATCTTTAAGACTCTCTTTTCACCAAAAAGAATTTGAAAGAATAGATTAGCCTAATTAATAGGGCAAATTAGGGAAATGGACGATTCCACTAATTCATCAAACATGAAGATACCTAATTATAAAGATTGATATGATGCCCCTTTTTGTCTGTTTCTTATTTTAATTGATCAGCACGTACACCAACAGAAACAAAAAGCGCAGATTTTCAGAATCTATTAAATTATTATTAACTAATAAGTGCTGGATTATAAAGACATGATTTGATCGAGGAAAGATGCTACTTTGCTTGCATAATCTAGCATATATTTTGGGTTGGTTTTGGAGCTTTTCGGTAGTTAATTAATTTAGTAGGTTCTACTTTGTTCCTAATTATTGAATACTACAAATTAGAGTGCTAAGCAACGTAACTAATGGTGACCACGTGATGATGGTGCTCTTCACTAAAAGCTGAGCTGAAGGCAATCTACAATGGGCTGAAGTTAGCCAAGGACATGCGTATTAGAAGACGTTGGGTGCATAGCGACTCCAGAGTTGCAGTGGAGATGCTTAAGGGTACTTATTCCTGGTGCTTGGAACATATTCAACTCCTCGTCCAATGTAAGAGGCTTTTGGAGGAAGCCACCTGGGAGACTCGCATCGCTCATTGCTACCGAGAAGGTAATCATATTGAGGACAAACTAGCTAATCTCGGTTTATATCGGCCTTTGGGCTGTGAAAATTTTCACACACCTCCTGTTGAAATTATTGATTTATTGTATGCTGATAGGGTCGGGGCTGTATGGCTGAGACAAGTCAATCGTTAATAAGATTCCCCTCTTCTGCACCAAAAAAAAAATAAATGGTGACCACGTGATGCTGATGAATCAATTATTTAACTTTCTAATCACAGTTCAGAGTATGGATTAACTTTTAGTTTGTACAATTCTCAATTGTTTGCTTATGCAAAGGGTTTCTATTCTTACAACTAAAACATGATGAAACGCGTCTTTAAAAATTGAGAAGTTTCCTCCATCTTGGTTTGAGTATTTTATTTGTACGTATATAGCTAGCTTTGTGAAATTTGCATTTGCTTTTTTTTTTTTTTGGTTGATAGTAGCCTTTAGGGCGCAAAAAAAACAGACTCTGATCTATAAACGAGGGATCTATATTAGGTAGTATTGTCAACTTGTCATTGTATTCTAGCTCAATGGACCAAAAAATAAAATAAAATGAAACAGAAGAATTTTTTGAATGATGGAATGACTTTACTAGCATGAAGAAGCTTTTGATGCGAGTGTAAACACAAATTTCGAGCCTAAAATAAATTAGACAAGAAATTCAGAAACAAATTGAATTTTGTATTGATGTTGTATATGGGTACAATATCTGAATTTAATACAATTAAATAATCCACTGATTCGATCTCCTAATGACTTGAGCGTTTATGATGTTGATTACTTGAGAGTCGTTGAATTCACTTTAAAGTTTACAATCTTATCGACTTGATAGTGTTTAGGCGACTTGGAAGTCTTTGATTTTGATGACTTAAGCATCATGTGGGTGACTTGATAGTCTGTGCTGACTTGAGAGTTTAGAAGTTTGGACTTGGAAGTCTTAAGGGTGACTTGAGAGTCAAAGCTATTGATGACTTGAGAGTCGTTGAATTCACTTCAAAGTTTACAATTTTCTCGACTTGATAATCTTCAGGCGACTTGGAAGTCTTTGATTTTGATGACTTGAGTATCATGTGGGTGACTTGATAGTCTGTGCTGACTTGAGAGTTTAGAAGTTTGGACTTGGAAGTCTTAAATGTGACTAGTCTTCTGAATATTCTACAAGTTGCATGACTTGTCTTCTGAATGTTTTGCACTTCTCTGTAGGATGACTGATGATCCTGTGATACTTGCAATATTTGGGATCATTAGTTCTTCCAATTTCTTGAGGACGACATGACTCTGGAAGTTTCATAAGTCCTTTCTTAAGAAGTTTGTCAAGCATTTTTGGCGCATCAGACTCAGAATAAGGACATTCTTTCTCTTCGGAGTCTCTAAGCACAGAGCTTTCATTTCTTGACGACGCCACCGATTCATTGAGTTGTCTTCCATAGTAGGCAATCGTAAGCTCCATATCATAAGCTCGTGTTGCCAATTCTTGGAATGTTTTGGGCTTGTTTACTTGTAAGGCATAAAGTATATCCTAATCCATCCCTCGATCACACATCTCAACAGCCGAAGATTCAGATAGATGGTCTTTACACTTCAGAGAGAGAATACGCCAACGATTAATATAATTGATAACTGGCTCGTAGTTCCATTGCCTTGTGTTAGCCAACTCTGTTATGCTGACTACGCAACGCGTGTTATAAAGGTGATTCAAGAACTCACTTTCCATTTGCCCCCAACTATCAATGGACTCAGAGGCAAGGTTTGTATACCAGTTGAATGCAATTCCTTTAAGGGACTGTACGAACTGTTTCACCAACCGATCTCCTTTAGTGCCAGCATTACTGCAGATTTCGACGAAGTGAACGATGTGCTGTTTGGGATTACCTTTACCATCAAATTGGTTGAATTTGGGAGGTTGATAGCCATGAGGCATACGAAGTACATCGATCCTCTTTGTATAAGGCTTTGTGTACAAGTGACTCTTGTGAGACTCTCCCAACTGAGCCTTGACTGCTTTAGCGATCAAATTTTGAATTTGCTCAGCTGACATTAAGCTGAAGGATGAATCGTTCTTTGGTTTGCATCCATCGTCAAACTCCTCGTTGTGATCAGACTCTTTGTCAGAATCTTCACTACTTAAGCATTTGCTGAAAGCTTTAGACGTCCGCTTCCCCAACTTCTTTGTCAAATCAGCAATCTGTTTGCTTTGACGTTTGATTTGAGCATCCTTTTTCGCATTTTTCTTTGAGAGTCTATCGAGTGTGGCCTTCATATTTGACAGTTGTTCCTCTAAGTTGATAGCCTCTATCACTGTGACTGACATGATAACGGTGTCAGAGGATTCAACTTCAACATGTGAGAAAACTGAATCTTTTGAAGATGTTGGTGAAGAATCACTGCTACCATAGTCATCATCCTCCTCACTGATAGATTGGAAGACAGGAATTATGTAGGTTTGGAATTTTTCCAGTCCACATGGTAGAACCTTCTTTATATTGAAGATAGCAAGAGTTTTTAGCTTCAAATTAGGGAGACAAGCAGTTTGATTGACTCCATCAGCAGGCAAGTTGAAGCCAAAGTTTTGAGTTTTGCGTGACTGCAAAGTTGGAGCCACAACTTATTGTTTTAAGGTGATGGAGGCGGCAGCTTTGGTCATGCTCCTAATCATCGCCTTGGTGCTTCGATTGTCATATGCAATATTAGCGTTTGCGGATTCTTCAGATGTAGATTCGATAGTCTCCTTCTTCAAAGCGTTCTTGGGGGCCATGTTATCTTCGAAAGAGTGCAAAGTTTGTATTTTGGAGAAAGAGTTGAGAGACAGAGAGGTCCTACCGGGCGTGCCAAATTTGTAAATACAAATTTCGAGTTTAAAATAAATTAGACAAGAAATTCAGAAACAAATTGAATTTTGTATTGATGTTGTATATGGGTACAATATCTGAATTTAATACAATTAAATAATCCTCTGATTCGATCTCCTAATGACTTGAATATTCCGAGGGCTTGATGCTTGATCTCGGTTGATGCAAATCGGCTGAAGAACTCTGAATCCTGTTCTTGATTTTGATCTGCAAGTGGTTGATTGTAGTTTATGAGGCTCTACAAGTCTTGATCCTTCTCACATGGTAGTTGGATACTCCTTGCTGTCTGAGCTCTGAATTTTGCAGATGTTGAATGATCCAAATAAAGGGAGATGACCTCTATTTATAGGCTCTGCCAGTTAGGGTTAGAGCCGGATTTTGGACCTAGGTCCAGTAATTATTTCTTTATTTTTAAATAAAGAAAATAATTACTAATTTCTGCATAATCAATGACACGTGGCAACATTTAATTGGCTGAACTTAACTTTGATCAAACGGGTCCACCAAAGTCAACGTGACACATGTCAATTTGTAATTGGCTGATTTTTGCATTTTTTTTACACATGGCACAATCCAATTGGTTGCAGATTTTTTTTCCTTCTACAGCGAGTTCGATTGTTAAATATTGTAAGGATTAGATTCAACAACACTAACACATAGTATCCTAGAGTTCATCATATTCATTAATAGAGTGGTGAGAAATCTATAATCTATTGCTATATATTATACTATAAACTTATTTTTGACTCTTCAACCATCAACTTAAACTTTTAGTTAAAATGGTTCTTGAACATGAAATCAAAGGTTTTTTGAGCGAGAGATATCGAGTTTGAATCTCAGAACTCGTTATATTGAATTATTATAGATGGGAGAGGGAATCTTTGCATCATCCACACTTTAAACCCAAGAAATATTTGCGTAAGGAAAAGTGTTAAGGTATAAACGAACATATTCTCAATTCTTTAAACATCATATTAAACTTTTGATTGAAATAATTTTTAAACACTATACACCACTAACTGTTAACATACCTTTCTTTCATTGCCTGAACAAATTCGATGATAATAATCCCACTAGAAGTCTTTTTGATTTATCACTTTCAGGAGTCGGGGATAAAAGTAGGTCCCTAGCCCGTTGTGGTAAACAAGTCGTGATCAAGAAAGTTGTATATGCATCTATGCATGCACCTCTACTTAATCTCTTGAAGAAATCAAATCCCACTCTTAGTTTTACAAATGACAAAAAGACTTAAATGCAAGGGGATTGGGTGCTTTTAACCCAATTAGTTTTGGGACTCTTGACAATAATTCATTGGAGATTTGAACGTTCAAATTGAAAGGTTTGAATTTAAATCTAATTTGAACGTATAATTTGAAATGACCTATTTGAACTTGTGTTTCAACGCATATATTTTTTCAATTTGTAAGAAAAGATTATTGGACTTGTTTACAGAAATAAATATGATATAATGCTCAAAACTAAATAAATACAAATCGAAACAGAAGTGACTTATCTATCCATTCCACCGACGAAGATGAAATCTTTGAGCTTCCAAAATTTAAATCTTTCATTGAACAGTAAATACTAATTAATAATCCTTGAACAGTAAATATTTTGAAATCAGTCTCTCTACGGATAGGAATGTTAGTATGGATAATGTTGCTTATAGCTGGATCTCTCCAGACCCCGCAAAAACAGGACCCATAATGAAAGATGTTATTGTTGTTGTTGTATCCTTTACCTGCCAGTAGTCAGTCGTGGCAGCTCAAACGTCAATTTTGTATAGGGAGCCACCGCCCGTTCACTAATCACTATAGCACGACTAATCGCAAAGTAATGATGTATCATTTGAATCTGGTTAATCGCTTTTGCAAAAGCTAAAAAAGGATGTTCCATTAAGTACTCAAGAAAACAGCCGCCGGACGGCATTTAAAATTTTTGTCCTTTGTAAATGTAAGAGTTGGATTCAATTTATTGAAGAGATAAAATTCGAATTGGGTGCATGCATCTACACTGTCTTAATTGTCCTGAGTCATGACTTGACTACGACCAGCACCACTACGAGATGGGGGCACTTTTTCAACATTGAAAGTGAGTGCGGTACTAGTACAGAACTTGACTTCTTCTCAGATCAGATCATCACGATGAAGCAAGAACACCAAAAATGTCCATGTTCAATTGTACAACTCTCCCCACTCACAAAAATATATGTTTCAATTTAAAAACTTGAACATCTCAAAAAGCAATGATATTTAATTTAAATCAAGTGTTTTTTTTTTTTGAGTGAGAGATTTGAATCATTATTTGTTGTCATGTATAGTGCATAGTTTTCATATTATATTTTAAATTTTGATACCTACTTAAAAACTCCCAAAATAATGCAGAATATGTTGTAGATTATGCAACATATATCATTTGACAATTAAATCTTTTTCTGTTGGGTAAAAATAATATTCCCAAGCTCATCAGTTCATAATTAACATAATGAATTATGAAAATCTAAACATTTTGTTTACATCGGATCAGTACTAATTAATTAAATAAGCACGAGGGGGGAAATGTCTCAAACACATTCAATTTGGCTTCTGTTTTCAAAAAATCAAAATCTAAATTAACAGCTTTAAAATTTAAATATGGTTTGATCTATACATCACCTGGATCTAATATAAATTTAGAATCAATCTAACTAAAAATGTCTAGAATTAGAATTCAGATTAAAAGTTCTGCAACTCGTCTATAACCTAAGCTAAGCTCAACACAACTAAAATTTAAACAAAACAAGTACCACATTTACCAATAAGATGTAAAATTTGTTCCCAAAATTTAAACCTAAAATTAAACATGGATGACTAATACCCTTGAGCTCGAGGTGGTTAGTCTCTCGTTGTAGACTGTCTGTTTCCCATTTATATTCAAAGATATATTTGCCGTTCACTATCCATTAGTAGCAGTCAATCGTGGCAGCTCAAACATCAATTTTATATTGGGAGCCACCCGTTTAATTAGCACGTGACTTATATGCAACTTGCACTACGTACTACTAATCTCCTATTTTTAATTTCCACAATTTTATTAAAATACGATCAAATCCATGATGGATGGTTTGAATTTTCTTAATTGCTTTTGAAAAAAGCTAGATGGGACGGGTCTACCAATTAAATTAAGCACATATCAATTATTTCCCACCTTTGGGTACGAGAGTGGATGCTTAAGTAAATTTGGTAACGGATTGTGACGCACCAGATGATGTAAGGGCTGGAAATTTTATAAGTTGATGAATTTTTAGACTGTGTTAGGTATATTTTCTTCACGTTTATAATTCTTAGATGATTTTATAGCTAGAAGATTTTGACATGACCAAATAGAAAAACGTAAAATTGTAAAAATTGTGAAGTATTAAAAGTAAGTAATTTTAAAAAGATCACATCTTTATAAAATATTATAAGTTCAAGTTGATTGTAGTTTTAAGGCGGAAATTATATGCGATGCTTAGGAGTGTTTATTATTTGGTCCAAATTCAGATCGGACCGAAGATCGGCTTAGATTGGATCGGACCGGTCCGAACCGAATGAATTCGGTCTGGTCCACGGTCCACAAATTTTTTTATTTGGTCTTCGGTCTGGTCCGATCCGAACTGAGGGCCGAATAAAAAAATTTAAAAACCGACTTTTTACTTACTCAATTTTAATTTTCTTTTGCAACTTATAATTTTTCAAACATTCAAGAATATTGATTTGTTTTTCATTGTGAAAATATATAGAAATTGTTCATATTGAAATAAATATAAAATGTTCATATTGTAAAAATTTGCTATCTTTACAATTCGGTCCGGTCCGATCCGACTTTTTTCGTCCGGCCGACGGTCCATAAATTCCCTCTTATTCAGTCATCGGTCCAATCTGATCCAGTCTGATCCGGTTCGAATTTAGACTGATGAACACCCTAAACCACGCTGGTGTTGAAGACCTTATCCACAAGGACCATTGGAAGATAAAATAGCGACTCTAGTTTTAGAAAAACAAACAAATTAAGATCATGAAAGTTTGTAATTCTACAACAAACTACAAATAAAAGTCCAAATTAATTATGTTAAACTTCTGTTCTTTTATGTTAATTTCAAATCTCATATATACGAATTTGTACAGATGTAAAATTATAATAATATCACTATATTCTGTTACTTCTATAGATTAGTGACCATCCGCAGGTTGAAGACATTTAGAGTTTCTTTGACACACAAATAATTATAAGTATAAAATAGAACGGACAATAGAAACCACATATACAATTTGGCAGAATAATACAAAACAAAAGATGAAGAAATCAATTTCATTTAAGTTTTGGACATACATAGCCAAAAACTCAAAGCTGAATCTGTACAAACTCGGAAGCCTACTCTAATTCTACAGGAAAATTACAAATTTAAAAAAAAAAATTCACAGATCGGATCATGACAAAAATCTGATCCCACGATTAGATGGATCAGATCAAAGTGCGCTCTAACACCAATCCAAGGGTCCAAAACTCATGATCGAGCACGTTGAGAAGTTGAAGAGAGAGAAAGGATGGAAGCAAGCAAGCCCTTGACAATCCGGCCCTTCACTTGTCCCCTCATCGGGATCGGACGGCCAGGGGAAGATGTGGGAGTAGTTGAAATAGAGGTAATCCTCTGTTGTGCAACCCCACCGTTCACCATGCTCCTTCGTGCTCCTCCAGCCATCTGATTGTACTTGATTTGATCTTGTTTCCAAGTCTTCTCTGTTGAGTATGTGAAGTGTCTGTATGACTCAAAATGTTGCAGAAGAGAGAATGTTGCGCAAAGATGAGGAGGGAGAGATTGGATGGCGTTCTCTGAGTGCATTTGTGAGTTTATATAGGACGACGCTTTCCAAAATGCCCCTGTCTTTACTACTATTTACACATTTGGCCAAGACACACCACGCCAATGAACTCTAATCTATTTTAGCTCAGTAAAAGTCTCGAAGGGACATGGGAGAAGTAGAAAAACATATAAAATAACTACATAAAAATTGTATGTGAAGCATAAGAGGAAGGCTGAAAATGTTTACAATATTGTATGTGAAGCATAAAATAAAGGTCAAAAATTTTTACAACCAAACAACAAACGTTAAATTTGTATTTGTTTATAACTTTTTATCATAAAATATAACTATCATAATCTCCAGCCGCGGTAATAAGGTACAACTTTAATTTTATATTTTTTTTCATTTTCTTATTACTAGTTAGAGTTGCCTAACTCCTAATTTCTAACAAGTTTTTACAGCATGTAATTTAATTTACAGTTTGAAAACAAAAATACCCACACTCACATTGTAATACTCCATACGCAAGGAGAAGGCTTGATCAACGCCCGCGCCCGGAAGGGGCAAAGAGGAGGCAAGGAGAAGCGGTGTATAAGAGCACAAGCAGCGAAGGGCTCGCGAGCAAGAAAATGAGGAGAGAGAGAGTGTGAGGCAAGCAATTCTGTGCAGTGAGAGGCTAATGTCTCTTGCCTCACGGGGAGGCTCTGAGCCTCCTCATGAGGTTACTTTTTAAAAAAAAAATATTTTTTTATTAGTTTTTCTTTTTTTTTTAATTTTAAAAATAAAATTGTGTGTTATGGAGTGAATTTATAGGTATTATTTTATTGTTAGATGTAAGGTTTATAGGTATTATTTTATTTGATGAGTCAAAATAGTGAGCCTTTTACTGGAGAGAGTAAGGATTGTGAGGCAAAGAGTTAGAGAAATAGCTGATGTGGCAGTGGTCGGACCCAGCTGGTGAGCCAAAAATAGGCTCACCATTGTTTTAGCTCTAAGTAAGAAATTCCTAGTTGTGCGACATTGTTGGGTGCAGAGCGAGCAAGCATCACAAAGAATCTCTGACACAGAAAGAAAAATACAAGCTCCTCATTATTATTTGTTCCATTAACTCAAGAGAGTGGGAATAAACAACATCATATTATTATTATTATTATTATTATTATTATTATTATTATTATTATTATTATTAAAAGATTACAGACATGAATCAACCTCTCTATGAGTAGGAATACCGGTAGAGGTAAGATTGTCTACAGCTGAATCTTCTAGACCCCGTGAAAACGGGACCCACACTAAAAGTTTGTTATTATTATTGTTGTTGTTGTATTAAAAGATTACAGAAATATAATTAAAGTAGAATTCCATTCATTGAATGAACCTCAATTAAGTTCCAAGAATCCATCTGACATTAACTCCGCTCGTGTTGTCTGATTGTGTTTCAAACATGTCTTCCAAATACTGAACTGCGCACTTGCATAATATTAATCCATCATGCTCTATTCAGAAAAGGGCGGAAATCTCAACAAGTGCCACATTCAGTGTAAAATGAAAGGAATATCTAACTTTGATTTTTCTTTTTTCTACAATTTTATGAATATTAATAAATAATCACTTCCCTCATTTTTAAAATTTTGAAACATTGAATTTACCTTCCCCCCCCCCCCCCACTAAATGTCACTAGAAATGTTTTCGCAAACAATATATATTGTTAAGAGTGAGTAGAAAACTCATGCGTAAAGTCGTGAATTTTTAACTATCAATTTAAATTTTTGACTGAGTTGATTCTTGAACATGTACTCCTTTATGTCAATGTTGCGTTTGGAGTTTTGGTCATGACTTTAACCTATCCATGAATATTAAAGTCTGCTCCTGTTTACAGTAATGAATACTAGGATTAATAATTTGCTAATGATGTTAATTTCTCTTTGACGCTAACTCCAACTGTTGGCTTATGTGATATTTTTAATCTTAATTAATACTAACTATACATACGTATTTAAAATTTAATAACTACCTAGATCTTGTCATGCATATTCATACAAAACCTTACAAGAATATGATATGCTCACCTATATTTTTCAACTCGAATACGAAATCTTACTTAAGGGGAATAAGCGTCAAATCATTTGAACCAACCCGTATTGATATTTGTGAATCCTATATTTTGATGAATGTAAAATTGTTCGAGGGTATATAAAAAATTGCATTATTTGCGCAATTGAGTTGTCAGTGACAATAATCTTCACATGATCTGGATCGAGCTGAAAGTAGAATAATTTAATCAGGAAATAATTGAGCTAATTTTAAAGGTTGGGCCATGGGAAAATGAAAATTCTTGTTTCTGTCTAACAAACACTTTCAATTATTATGTAATTGCTTTTTTGAATTGATATTAATAGGGTAATGTATATCATACACATAAGAGCATATATTCCCACTTGCTACGTATATATATTTTTTCAGCGTGTATTTATCAAACATACAATTTTTAATTTATGGTGCTGATGTGGCTTGTGAGAGTATAATATAGGCTTTGTATTAGTGGTACCCTTTCATGTATGAAATATTTTTAATTAACCATTACCATAAATTAATTGCGCATGGACAAGATGATCTATCTGTCCTCTGAGGCCCATTAATTATTTGCGGTTCAAGTTGCTCAATTGAGTTCAATGAACAATATTATTTGTCAGCAAATTATTAAGATTGTCTTGCCAATTTAATACGGAGGAATTATATGACAAGCTGAGCCATTAGTAGTAACTCCAACAAACCATATCACAAATTAATGGTGTGCTAGTTATGCATTTGATTTGTGGGGCACAAAAGATACAATGACCAGAGAAAAATAATCATATACTTTTTTTGTGTTGCATCTAATCGTATGTATTGATTATTGCTGGGCTAGGAGGTGTATGTGAATCATCACTGAGGAAATATGTATGTGAAGGTTGATTTTTTTTTTTAGAGTTGGAAAAGTTTGACCTGATACGATAACCTTACCTGAATTTGGTTTGAAGTTATTGAGAGAAATCCGAACCGGAACGATTTCGATCCGAAGTCGATACGATTTGACCTCTTAGTTTGAAAACATACTATTTTTTAATTTTAGGAAGATTTAAATTATTTGCGAGGCTAGCGCGAACCTATTTATTAAATGGGTCAACTCCAACCGACCCATTAACTAGCTCTATTTTTTTTTCAATTAAGAAAATATTGCAGTCTTTCATACATATACAATGAGAAGAATTTAAATAATACTTGGATTTAAATAAAAGTTTCTTTTTATAAAACTCGAAAGACCTTATTCACTAATTAACATTAGAGATAACGAATAGCTAGATTTAAACCATATACTAATGATTTGGCGTTTATTTGTGGGAATCATTTACCTTACAATGGCTGAACTATAATTAGGCAACCATTCGACACTTTAATTTTAGATACAAGAAAAAGAAAAAGAAAATTTTGGGCTTGTAGAAGAACTGACAAAACTCTTAATTTTGGGGTTGACGGGCCCATCGAATGAAATTATTTGGGTGGGCCTAGGCTGGGCCATTTGCTGCTCAAGTCCAATTACACTTCATATGATCTTGTTGTACTAATTACGTAAATATGGTGCTTATGAGCCCGCCCATGATCTAGATTACCTCGTCCACCTGTCTCGGCATCGTGGGTCTCGAGTGCGGACCCCGCACTTGTTGGATCAATTAGGTCATGACACTTTAATATATGACTACATTCATTATTCATTTCTTTAGTAATTGTCGGTTGGTGAGAATCTGAGATCAGCTGAGTTCGATCTGACAACTTCCAAGTCAAGTTATTTGTCGCATTCCATGGCTAATTAATGATCATACAACCAATAAACAAACCATCCACTTGCCAATTAATTACGCATGTGAAGAGTCGTAATTACCATAATTAATAAAACCCTAAACTGATTAAATAGGAGCATTATTCCAACTTAGTCATTTCTAGTTAAAACATGAGACTTACTCTTATCGGAAAGATTATCATCATTTTCTGGCCGCCCACTTGACCAATATCAACAAATTGATGTAGTGCAACCAACAAGCTCATTAGCTGACAAGGTTGTGAAATAATCGGAGGTTTTTTTTTGTTTCATTTTTTCAGTATTAATAGAGATTGTAGTTTTCATTTGTGAAATAATAATTTATGTTGTCCTAATTCACATATAACGGACTGGTAAGAAAAAATCTATATAATCACGGAAAATTAAAAATTTAATTTTTAGAAAAATAAGTTTCTCCCGCCCAAATACTACCACAGATGTGAATTGAAATCACGGTTTTTTTAAAAATAAATCCCAAATTAAAAGTTAATGTTAAAAGGGAGTTTCTAGAATTCATGTAAGTTATTTTGAGTTTGCTATATTTTATGCATAGTTATAAAAAAGATAGTTCTGCCGTTAGGCCTTACATTTATAAATATCTTCTGAATTTGTCTGCAACTTGTTTAGATAAACACCTTCTTGTTTATTAATCAATTATCAACGCTCAATTATAATTTTTTTAAAAAAACATTCAATTATAATCACAGTTATGCCAGTATCTTTATCGGGTGCCAAACCCAACCATGCATTTATTTGGCTTGATTTTGCTTGATTTTATTTCGTTTTTAATTACATACTAGTTCATCCAAACCAGATTGAAATTGACGATTCTGAGTTTCTGATGAATAGCGATATGTGGGGACGGGTCCTGATAGAAGGTAAATTATTGCATACTTATGAAGTATATATTCCTATTACCACACACACATATATTAAAGTATATTTATCATATGAACGGTTATTAATATATATTTTGCTCACGTCGCTTCGGGGAGTACATACTCTTGAGTGTATGATATAGGCTTTGCTGATAGAAAACAACAGTTGATTTTGCACTTTTGTAATATATGACAAAATTTTTTGTGTTTTTATGTAAAGTAGTAATTTTCAAACTTAGGTATAATTGTTAGGTGTTGCAAATGATAATGAAAGTAAATTTAAAATTTCTAGCATATTGAAGTACATTATAACTAACTTAGCCAGCATTTTCTGCAACAGCTTTGATATCTTCATTTTCACTAATAATTTAAAGATTATGGTAGCCAAAAAAGGTCACCTAATTCGTTCATGTTAGAAAATAGGGACCGACCATAGTGTAGAAGCGGTATGATATGATTGCTGTTTGCGACTCACGATCTGCACCTGAATTGGTGTCACGGTTCAAAGTAATCTTGTAGCTACTAAAGTCACCAAAAAATGTCGCCATTGGCATTCCCAATTGATGATTGGAATGAGAGACCAAGAGATGATGTGTTGCAGAAGCCCATTAGATCCCTTTTAAGCAGTATTAAGCTTCTTAACTAATTAAAGAAATTAATGGGAATCATTAATGCTCCTGTAACTGCCTAGTTAACGTGAGTTATTATATATTGTGATCGTTACATTTGATCAACCGTTAATAAAAAAATTAATGGCATAAATAAGCACTAATATTTATTACTAATTGATAGCAACATAATTAGAAGAAATCTAATAAAGGTGCTAGTGGCCTTTGTATTGGTCATATTACTAATTTTTTAAAACTAGGATTTGAAATAATTTGGTATGAATATAAGCTTGGGATTCATAAGTTACAAGAAATTGTTACATGTCAAAAATTAACCTTAGATCGTTTTGTCTATATGCATGTATATGTGTATGTTTGTATATTAAGAGGAGAAAAATGAACCATGGATCTATTAGGGTTTTGTTACATATTAAGGAAAGATCCGATTACAATAATTAACAGCTAGCTCTCAGCCATTTTGGAAGGCATTGGACTTACTGCTTAATTAACTTCTTCATCAATCATCTTTCAAAGCCTATATCATACTCATAGGAGTATATACTTTTACAAGCCACATTAGTGCTACATATTTAAAATTGTTTATATGATAAATAAGCGTTGAAAAAATATACATACGTTGCAAGTGAAAATACACACTCCTAAGTGTGTGGTATATATTACCATAATCTTTTATTTAATTTTCTCTTTTGTTGTACATATTAAGGAAAAATGATATATACATAATGTCAATGTGTGCAATATATATCTTTCATTTAATTTTTCCTTTTTTTGTCAAAGAATATTCCCTTTTGATAATTGATTGATCAAAGGAAGCTTGGCTGAGGGAAAAATTAAAAGATGCTTGAAACTGTTGTAAATAACTTGTAAATGCTTTGAAATCAAATTGTTGAATGTTCCACCTTAACTAACTGTAAAATATCAAGTTGATGATTTTTAGAACTGCAAATGCTACATATTTAACCATTTTTCTTTACATATAATATATATAAAAAAATGCTTTAAGGTGATTTGATTCACCTTTCATCACTTCCCATACAAGTAAATAATGAAGGAAAATTAGTTAGGGCTTCCTTATAACTCTTCGTGCCACCAAAGTAACAAATTAATTAGGGGCACACATACCTACATTGACCAGATTAATTTATTAGATCAGCAATTAATTGATGATCACCAATCTTACTTACTTTATTTATTAATTTATTTATATTAGCTTTATTTATTTACGTGGTTTTAGGCTATAAAAGGCAGAAACCTCTTGCAGTTCTCTCACCCGGCCTCATCATATCATAGCATTAGCACATAATAGTAGTTAATTAGTGCATGATTAGTTGAGGAAGCTAATTAAGTCTTAATTTGCTGCAAAAAAGACTGGTAGATGAAGCTTGAGAGATGGCCTCCAAAGATCTATTCCTCTTTACTCTCTTCCTCGCATTGAATCAGTTTTAATCAAATTAATTTCTGTTTCTTTTCATGGAAGAATTCTTGTAAATGTATTATTAGATGTTTTGATTCAATGCAAGAAAGAGAGCATGGAGGTTTCAGAGAGTTCTTGGAAGCCATTTCTCAAGCCTTAACTACTAGTTTTCTTCTGCTCTTTCCCCGGCCTCTATCAGAAACGCACAAGAGGCATATATTGACGAAAAATTGGTATGATGTCTTTTAATTTATTCGTAGTAGTAGTAGTTGTTATTATTATTATTACTATTATTGTTATTATTATTTTGGTCATTTGACGTTCATGTTTATTATCAGCTTTCATCACCACATGCATGCAGGCTTTTAAATCACCGTTACGAGTGGATCAGATTCAACTGATGGACTAGTTCAAAACCATTTTATATATCGATTATTTTGTCTATGTTAAGGAATTGATGAGTTGAATTCAATCTCATGAAAAAAACTTATGGTTATTAAGTATTGTCACTCACCATGTAATAGTATTAATTCATTTAAGTTTTGTTTTACATACGTACCACATCGTGAGTTAACTCTAGATTTCATAATGACAGGTACCAATTTTGACTACCATTATATATGTAATTGAGCATGTCAAAGCAAGCATATATGCCTAGATTTGCTTTTTTTGAAATTTGAGAGCGCGCACACTTTAATCAATAAAATAAAGTTGTTAATGTATTTTGTAATTAGAGATGTTCAATTGTTGAATGTATTAATGATCATAACTTCTTCAATTGTTTGAAATATAAATTTTTTTAAAAAAATCAGAGTGCAAAAAGGTGGAGAATATACAAATTAAAGGACAACCCTGGAGGCAAAGATGTGGAGTGGTTGATAACTTGACAATTATGCAAATGAGATGGGAACGTACATGGCACAAGAGGGCGAAATTTTGTAGTAATATATATCATACAGCTCAAATTATGCACTCCTACTTGTCATATATAGATAAATTTTAATATATAGTGTCGACATGATTTATCAAGTATACACTCCTACAAGTATAATATAATAACATATATGTGCAATTAATCTTTAGTAAGGCCCAGACCTCCCCCAAATCCCACCCAAAAAAAGAAAAAAATCTATATCCAATGGATGCTTTCAATTTTCTTTTTTTAAATATTAGCTTTGGAAACTTTATCAAGTTTTTAGAAAGGGGTTATCGTTCTTCAACAAAGATTGAGAAATTACTCTATCTTATCCCATATGATGAAGTTAATTTAAACATTTAAATTTTTTATTTAGGGGTTACAATTAGCAATTAGATGCATTAATAATTAAGTAGGGCCACGAATTATTTATTTATTTGTTTAGTAATGATCGGTTGGTGAGAAGTTCACTTGGAAGTCAACTTATTTGTCCTGATCTCATTTCGATGGATAATTAATCATAAACCAATAAACAAACCGTTAGCTTGCCAATTATAGATGGCAGAGAGTGGCCCAAGTGGAAGCATAATTAAGATTGTAAACACAAATTTCGAGCCTGCAATCAATTAAACAAGAAATTGAGCAACAAAGTGAATTTTTATATTTATATCAAAGAATGAGTTCAATCTCTGTATAATTGTTACAAGAACAAGTATAATAAATCATCTGATTCAATCTCCTTAGATGGTCTTGAATGAACTTGATCTTGAGAGAGGGCCTAAGAGGCTTAATCTCTATCAAGATATGAATGTAATCTCCGCGCGTAGACGGCACGTGTTTGGAGTGCTTGTTGTTTTCTGTTAGAGAGAAGTCTTGAACTCTTGAGAGTTCTTCTAAAAAAAATGTCGACCCTTGAATGAGGGGGTTCACTCCCTTTTTATAGAGAAGTCAGAGCTGAGGTTTTCCTTCTCGTCTCTATTAAAAGGAATAATCATTTATTTTCTGCATCATTTATGCCACGTTACATTTTTTAATTGGCCACAATACATTTCCGTTAAATATTTAATTTAATGAAATGTCGTAACTAATTTAACACGTGACGTGCTGTAATTGGCCACAATAAAAGTGTTTATTTCTTCCACGTGGCGGCTCTTGGTTGGTCCGTAAAAATTTACAGTCTACAAAGATGAATTACTCAAATTAACATTATTAACAATTAATTATAAAACCCTAGCCTGCAGCTTCGATAACATCTTCTCGAAACTCATGAGATATTTGTGAATCTTATCATTTAAAATCCAAACATAAGATTTGCATTAATTGGAAGGAATCGAATCAATTTCTGCCTTCCCTGTTTCCAATACCATTTTAGCAATTTAGTATCGTGCAAGCAACTGGGTGATAATCTGACATGATCATGCAATAATGGGAACTCTTTAATTTTCTCTTTTTTTAGTGTGTATACACGAATTAAATTCTCAAAAAATTGTTAGATATGTTAGTGTTAATTTTGATTTTGATTCTCATTGAAAAATGCCTAAAGGTATATATGACATAATAAGCTTAACCGTACCCATTCATCATTTAAAATTTTATATTTTAGAGGTTATATTACTATTTCTGCTCTGTATTATTCTTAAGACGGTGGATGATTTTTTTTTTCTTTTAATTAAATGCATTTTAATGTGAACTAGAAGAATTTTTTTTAGATGGATAAGATAAGTCCCCTAACTTATCTCAGTTGATAGTGGTAATTAAGAGTTAAGGTTAAAGGGGAGGTAAATACTTTCACATTCTAAAAATATCATGAGAATTAACTGAATTCCTAGCTAGCCTCAAGATTGGCCATCATAACAATGTGATTGATTAAATAGTCTGCATTGCTAAAATGTTGTAGCATCAATTATTTTAGTTTGATATTTTTATGCAGTACAAAACTGCATCTCAGTAATATCGTAAATTCATAATGAATAATAGGTCTCAAGATAATCACTTATATATTGTTGGTAGCTTGCTATTTTTATGCAGTAAATAGAGCCTCAGCAGTAAGTGTTGTAATGAAATAATAGATTCAAAGTGCATTCCTCGTTGTATTGACGATCACTACTGCATCTGATCCAGGGCAAAGGATAGGAAACTCTTGAACTATTTGTTCAATTCGAGCAAAAATATTATGCATCACTTTTAAGATTTAGATCTGACATCTTGTTATTTTTGTTTTTCAAATTTTGATATATCATTATTCTAAAGTTAGATCACCTAATAAAAACCGTCACTTCCAAATTAGTCATGTATATCAATCAATCTTCGAATAGCCAGAAATATTTATATCAAGTCATCTACAAATTCCCTTCCATATCAAGGTAGAATACCCATAATTAAAGTGAAGCTACAATCTCTCTTATCTTGAGTATAATATGTAGTGATTAGAAAAAAAGTCCTCATGTTAATTAGCAAGTCTGTCTCGATCGCATAAGTCACCTCTTATATATCAGCATTACCTAAAAATGTGTTGTTTGGACAGTGCAAATTATAATGTAGTCATGCATATGTTATAAATCTAGGATTGTACTGCCCCTCTCACCCCAACCCCCCGTCCCTTCTTTGTTGAATTGCCTGTTTGGTCTCTCTTCTGTTCCTTTCAAATCGTTAATGGAGAATCAAACTTTAAATGTAACAACTAATTGGAATTTCAAGTTTAACCACAAAACTAATTAAAACTTTTAACAGTACGAGAATTAATCTACACAAAAAGTTTCGCCTTGAGATTTTATGCTGTTCGTGCCGACAACAAATTAGGGCCATACCTAAATTGACCACGAAACTTAGGTTATTATTAATTTATTCATATTAGTTTATTATTTAAGAATTATTTTAGGGTATAAAAAGCACAAACCTCTTGCACTTGTTTCTCCCTCATCATCTCGTAACATTAGCACATAATGATAGTCATTTAATATGTATGATTGATGGAGGAAGTCTTAATTTGCTGCAAAAAAGACTATTAGATGAAGCTTGAGAGATGGCCTCCAAAGATCTATTCCTCTTTACTCACATTCTTGCATGGAATCCGTTTTCACAAATTGTTTTCTCTGTTGAGAATTACTTATAAATGTATTGGATGTTGTGATTCAATGCAAGAAAGAGAGCATGGAGGTTTTAGAGAGTTCTTGGAAGCCATTTCTCAGGCCTCAGCTACTAGTTTTCTCCTGCTATATTTTCCCTCGAGATCGACATTCATGAAGAATTAATAGGTATGATTTCTTTTAACTTTGATTGTTATTAATTATCTCCTTTTGCCTTTGGGCTAATTTCTATCGCATTGTCTTCTTACAGACCAGGTACGTACAAAAAGGTTTGTGCAGTATAAATGGAGAAGTTTGGAACTAAATTGAACATCTAGTATACTTAGCATCTCAATCAACCATTGTAACCAATACATTAAAGATAAGGAAATTATCTAGCCATAGCAGATATATGTATATTTTTTCAAAATATATATATGTATTACAGATTAGATGGCTTGAAACTAAATCTCTACATGCTTGCATGTAGGCGATTAAATGACTAGTTGGAGTGGATCAGTTCAGCTAAGGAACTAGTTCGAAGGCACTTCTTACATGGGTCTCTCAATGTTTCAAAATTTGATAAATTCAGATCTACCTCCTAAAAATATTTATTTATGTGTGAGTATTATCCAACCCAATGTTTCCATATGTTTTATAGTCTATTCATTCTTGTGAGATATATTCTTTATTTTTTTTATTTTTTAATATCACTTAATGAGATGAAATAAAACCAGTCAAATTAAGTTAACCCTATCGGTTTCATCATGACAAATAAAGAATAGAAGGGAGCTAGTGCAACCATATCAGATTACTTTAATTACCTCTCTATATATATATAGTTAGATTACGTTAAAACATGCTTATCTAGATTAGCTTTTTAACAAGATTATCTTTACCTTATAAATTTTGAGTGAGTGGACTTTTTGTACCAACTCTTCAGTAAAAAAATGTCTCATTATCAAAACAAGAAAAAGATTTAAGGAAGTTAATTGCCAATTATCTCTCATGCATGAACAAGTATTAGAGGATAAATTTGTTAATTTTCTTCTATAAATAAGGGTACCCAATTGTTGAATGACGGCTTTTTGTTTGAAATAAATTAAAAGAAAAATCAAACAGGTAGATAATATAAACATAGAAATGGTGGTCCTAAAAGTAAAAATTTACAAACGAAATTTCCAATTTGGTAAGACTTCTCAACACATTGTCAAAATACAGTCAACAATATCATGAAATGTGAATTTTACAACAGTACTTGAGCTATGTAACATCGTACTATGTGGAAATTAAATGCACTTAATCAGGAAAGTATTTACTTTTTAATCACTACAGATTATTTGTGTTAATTAAGCCAAATGAAAGGGCGTGATCCGAAAGACTAATGGTTAAATAGCCAAAGAATGCTGTTAAATGTCTGTGTCCCCCTCTTTATTTTGTTCATGATGTGCAAGAGGTTATGTCAAATCTCATGTAGCAGCTGCCATTGCTTCATGGCCATGGTTGAACACCTTATTCAAAATCATGGCTAATCGAATCCCGCCTTGTGCAATACGCTTCATCACGAATGGCAGCCTCGAGTTGAAGTACTCATCTGTCAACAATATAAACATCATAACCGTATATATGTCATTCTCGCTCACCACTTATTTGGATACAAAGGGAGATACAAAAGGCCAATATAGGTAAGATTGGCACACAGATATCTTCTACTAGTTGAGCCAAGGTGAACTTTTAGTTTCAATGCCATTTTCCTATGACTGATACGAATTCCTTTTGGTTCATAACGATTGGATGATTGAATGCGAGTTAACTTTGCTAGAGTTAGAATTTTGTCTAGGAAATGAACATGACTGAAGTTGGATTTACCTGCAAGCGTCACTCCGGGCTCAACACCTTTGTAACCCCATTTACAGGCTATGTTAATGCTCTCTGTTGCATACCTGCAGTGTACAGAATACATAATTAGCATATATCATCGCTAGGATCTCTGCTAATATGATCTTAACTGCCGAGATTTTCAGAATTCGGAGCGAGAAACACACGTACTTGGTTATACAAGCATGAAGACTGTTACAATCTGTCCATGATTCGACATCATCTGACCATATCCCCTGCAATGAAATCAAATAGATAAACTCACAACATGATTACGACTGTCAACTACCATTAAAAGAACTAACAGAAGTCTTACATCAGTGAAATTTCCCTCAATGTCTTGTTGCATGAGATCCATGTCTTTGTCATAGTAGTCCTTCATCGCGGTCAGAATGATCTCTCTATCCCACACCTATCATGTAGGAGAAATAGTATAGAGAGAATGGATTCAGTGGAAGTTCAACTGGAAAATTCATTAGGAGAAGATAAAAGATGGTTCAGTTTCATTGGCGTGAAGTACTACATACATGATGAAGGTTAGATTTATGCCTAAACCAACGTAACTCAATAGTGTTCCCTCCTTCATCGCTGGTAAATGCACAATGCATTGGCTGCAATAACGAATTGATGATTAATACATGTAGAGTCCATGCTAATTAGGCTATGACAAGGAAAATTTTTTATTACTGTAATTTCTCATCATTGCAGACCTGATGGATATCTCCCATGAAGTGTGACAAAAATAGCAGAGCCTCTGTTAAATTATCTGCATTTTTCAAGGAAAGCAAATGCACAGATGAGAAAAACGGCATATTTTCTCCTTTTTTTTGAGGAAATTTTTTGACAAACTAGCAATAAAGTGAATAAACCCAAACAAGGATAATTGAAACATCACAACCTGCTCACAGTAGAATGAAATTCATACAAACAGTAAAACTAAGAAATCTTACAGCGGCGATCAGAGGTGCCTTCGCGGTAATGCTGAAGCTGAGAAGTGAAGTTCTGGATGGCACCAGCAATACACATGTCCTTGGCACCAGTATGATGATCAATGCAGTCGCCTAAACCCAATCCCATTAATTACTTAGTCAATCCCAAAGTTGCGATTAAGAAGCACCATTTGGGCTTAATAGGAGAAGTATTAGATGACTCACGATTGTAATCGAAAGTGCAGGCATTGTCAGGGGTGTCAATGAAGTGAAGAGGGCTAGTCCAGCGGTACTTGTACCAATGCCTGACTTGGTCTGGCCATACACACAATGCTGATAAATCTCCATCTAAATTCTCCGGTAACAAATTCTTCACTGCATGAGCCGCCTCTGGTTCTAACAGATTCTGTTTTTAAATCACACGCACACACAAACACACGCATATTTGCATCAAATTCCTGTTGGGTTACTTTAATTAGAACTGAATTTGAGGGAATTTAGCATGGAAACTTAACAAAGTAGTATGAAATTTTCTAGTTCATAACAAATCTTCCATCTCATATGCATATTTACGCTATGATGGAAGAATATATGGAACACATTTGACTGTTGTGTTGCAAATCGCCTTGGTTTGGCAAAACCCAGGTCTTGTGTGCGCAACTGATTGACCAATCAACTAAGAATGGGCCTAGCCCTCGTTATGTTGATTTCACTTAAACCATGTACTCAGCCTAATCTTGCTCCGTATTAGATAGTATTTGCCCACAATTGGATCAGTTTAGATTAGGTAGCCCAACCCCAATAAAATTTTTTAATCACTTTTCAGTTAAACAAAATAGGGGCTATTCTTGAATTATTCACGCTAGATGGGTTTGACCTTGTTCAGGCCAATGAGCAAGCAAGATTTACACAAAAATTACACCATCTTTACTCAATTGATCATCTTAAAGTATTAACTTTTGTGTGCTAAACCATGTCAAGTTGACTTAGCCCAACCTTAGGACGAGCATTACACGGTGAACCACACTCATTGGACTACGTACAAGCATAGATAACATCTTGGTCTGAATCAATATAGGTTCAAAGACAATTAGAGATGAAATTCAACCTATGTTTCGATCAGGTCAACAGAAGTTACGGTTACAAGATATACAAAGTCTTTAAGGCAAGCCAACAAACTTGTGGCTTAAGTAGAGGAGAAACTAGGGTAGGGATGAGGCATATAATTGGCCATTTTGGAGTTAAAGTTTTGATCAATGTTTTGCGTACACTTCACTCAAGGGCTAGTAGTGGCTTAGAAGACGACATAAGAGTTGTTAATTTCAACCAATTGTGCAAGCGACGTATGAGGGTTGTGAGAATAACTAATTTATAGAGCATAACTTGATGTGTTATGTCTACACAGGAGACGTTGACTACTGCCTAAGTTTTTGCTTCTACGCCAACAAGAAATGTTTGGTATGGGGCTTATCCAATTCATGTCATCTTGATATGTATTGTTTCAATATATTCTATGATTACAGAGGACTTAAATTTTAATTGTATTATAAAAATAAATATATGTTTTTGGAAGGAAATTTTAAGAAGTATAATACTACTTTCTATTCGTAAGTCTATGAATTAAATCCATAGTAGCATTTTTATTTTGAATTCTATCATATTTATCCTAAAAATTCTCTCAAAAACATCTCTTTTATCATTTTAACTAACTAGATGTGAAGTTCCGCACATATTACTCTTTCAATTCTCCATGCACAAATTAACAAGATAGACAACATTAACAAATGCATGGTCAAACGTGTCTTATAGTATGCATCAGATCGACTGTATATGTCATAAGTAAGTATTTGCAACAATATTATACATATCTTAAGAAAAAGGGGGCCTTAATATGTTACTAACAGATACGGATCTTCATTGATGAGGGGCATATGATAGGATGTGTTAACTTGCACAACTATGATATACTTGGATCAAATTCTCATATGAACTCCACTCTCGCACGTTGAATTGGTTTGAAGTAGGTAACTATGAAGATGATGAAGCAGTTGAATAATGAGGGAGATCAGTACCTGGGCAATTCTACAGGTGATGATATGACCTTCTTTGCTCCATGCGTGAGCCCCGGCGACAAAGAAGCAGATCAAACAACAGAAAACAAGACGAAATGAGGGTGACATTGTTGCTGAATCTCCAACCTTATCAATCATGAAAACCTAATGACTTGGCATTGAGCAGCAAACTAAATATATATACTTGTAATGCACAACACCAGTAAGCTATAAGGTAGACTTTTGCGTTAAGTGCAATGCAAGCTTCACATGTCAATTGAGTTGTTTAAAGTAATCAACTATCTCAAGCTGACATTATATATGCATTTCTTTAGGGCATATTCTGTTTCACATAAGAGCATCTTTTTGCAATAAGATGGACGCATGATGCATGATAGAAGAAGTAGGGAAATTGCCATTAATTATATAGAAAGGAAGTTTTCAGGGTGGATGTTAGTTAACTAATCGATAACGTGTTTTTTAGAGCTGTTACTAAGAGAGTTAAGTTTGAAATTTAAATATATCGTTATTTTTATATCTCCTTTTATAAATGAGGGGGTCCTAAGTTTGAACGATCATGGAGAAAAATTATTAATGGGATGATAAGGAAATGTAATTAACTTGTTCTAACACGGTCAAATTAGTATACATTTTACAATGCACAAATTAAAACACTTGTGAGCATGATGATTTAAGGTATAATAATTCACACTCATGGCATCACAGCAGTTGAATTTTGATATCCCATCCTAATTTATCAACATGTACCATGTGCTAAGTTTTCTCTTAGCTCCAATAATTAGCACCCAAGTCAAATTAATCAGGTTTAGGAAGCTTCACAGAGTCTTCATGCATTCTCCTACATAAACATAAGATCGATCCACTAGTTAAATATGTGCAAATTTGGATGACATCATCCTTTAATAATAAGTTAATCATTTCAAGACAATATGTATATTATATTTCTAGAAGCACATACTCTAAATAGCCACATCAACAAATATATATTAAAAAATTAACATATGACAAATACACGAGTGAAAAATATATACATATATGCAAGAAGGATATAAGCTCCTGAGAGCACATAAGAAATTTTCAGTTCAAGATGACTGATATGACCTCTAATACGGGAAAAATGCAGTATACACCATTGACACAGCTAAAGGTGGACTACTTCGTTGTCATATTCAAAACTTCAACCGATCGATGGTGAAATTAGGTAAATGGGATACTTTATAACGACCACATAAAAAAATATAGAGAAAATAAAGAAACAAAGGCAAATGTTTCGGCAAAATCAAATCACATGCTAAACTTTTCATGGTGTAACAAATATTGATGTTTCTTTGTCAATACAGTTAACTTACTGGCCATGTCTATGGCAAATCGAATCACATGCTTAATTTGAGGAATTAACATATATCATCTATGTTCTTTTTCAAGAAATATATTTTACCAGGTCCTTGAGATTAACCTTTATCTTAAAAATAAGGTTGTTTATATTTATTTATTTTTCCAAATTTACACATCTTAATTTAAATAAAATCTAATTGAGATTGAGATGGTGACGTTATATTTAACCCTATTTTCAAAAAAAGATTTTAGGCCTTTCAAAGACACTAGAGCCTCGTAGTTTTTGTAGATGGTCTGTTAAGTTTCTTAAATTTGACATAATCATTACCCTAATCTTGGATTCTTAATCCCTTGCTTTAATTCAGTATCAGCATGACTGATCCTATCTAAACCATTTATCAAAAAATAATACTGCAATAGTTTATCAGGAAGACAAATGACGCTTATTGTAGAATAAAGAGTTATTGTATCACAAATCTGCTGGAAAATATGCAACCCTGTTCAATTTTGCGTTTTTTAGGATTTAACTAATAGCTTACATCTCCTTACAGCTTCTTACATATTCTTACAGCTCCTTATATCCTTAATATAATTCTTACATTTTCTTACATCTTCTTACATCTCCTCTCATCCCATATAGATTTTTTATAACATTCAACAACTCCTTACATCTATCCTTACAGCTTCTTGCAGCTCCTTGCATCTCCTTACAGCTCCTTACATCTTCTTACAGCTCCTTACATTTCTTTACATCTATTTATCTATTTAAAATGCGAAATATAACAGGCTCATGTATAATCACATGTAGATGATATTATTTTAGACATTAGGTGATCTCAGTCCAATGTTTGGTAGAACCACTCCCGCAATTTAGAGATAAGATCGCCAAACACACATTTAGTAAACCATTATTGATGTCCATGTATCCTGCATAAGAATAAAGAAAAATGGTTCAACTACGTAGCTTACAGGTTTTACCGAACCATTATTGATACAGTATGTAAGATTACAGTAAGATCTTCCCCATTTTCCACAGCATTGCAACATCCTCGGATCTTATTAATGCTTCGACGACATATTTCCTAATATATGCAGGGGAATAACATCATGTTTGGTCTCAATCTACAAATCATGCAGATGCTACTCCTTTCTCTCCTTCCCATGAATCCGAGATCAACCCACAGGAATCAAAAATACGGTTCAGGGTAGCAGCCAAGCGAACCCCACTTTGAGCCAGCCTTTGCTCAACAATAGGTAGCCGAGACAGGAAGTAGTCATCTATATATGCCACAAACAAACAAGAGGCAAATCAGATTTAGGCAAAGGGAATTGAAATTGATCAAGTGAAAGGATGCTACTTTAGGACACAGCCCTCTAGTTGCTAGATGTCATCTTTATAGATCAACCAGAAATCAGCTTAAAGTTTGGATGTTAGTCTGAATCTGTGCCATAGATCTTATGAGCATTGGTAGAACGGAAGTCAATATTGGATCCAGTATTGTATACCACAACAAGATTTAAGTTCCAAGGAATAATGGTTCTTGAGTTTACGTATTTTTCTGAGAATTACCTCCCAAGGTGCTCCCTGGCGTGGCATTTTTGTATGCGTATTTACAAGCCAGGCTGATGCTCTCCGATGCATACCTGCAAAATTAAACCATATTCTTTGCCGTTAATCAGCATGTCCATTTTGAGCGCAAGAAATGACTGCTAAATATTCCATTTGTACCAGAGGTTCTTGTCAATTTCATCATATTGCAAAAACATAAGATGAAAGGACATATTCCAAAAGCAAAATCCAGATTAACTTGACTAAAAGCATGTATAAAGCGGCTCCAATTCCATGTTGCCTAACAAAGGACCATATTATGATCGCTTTCCCTTGTATCTTTTATATTGCATAAAAAGCATGCTGCTTCTAGATCCCCTTCATTTCAACCAAAGCACCCAATTCCATATAGAATAATACCTGACACTCAGACACAGTTATGCACAATTGACAGTTCATTTTGGACTAGCTAGGAAAATTTCTGGAATGCATGTTAATTTATTCGAAAACAACAGTACCTGAGGCCAGCTCGTCCCTGGGGACCTTTTTTCCCTGGTTTTTTTTGGGGGGGGGGGGGGGATTCTGGAGCAAGTAGACTTACGGATTGGGACAAACTGTGCGGTTGGATTCACATGTTTCCCATGAAGAAAGAGAATCAGACCAATTTTCCTGAACACAGTAGAAACATGAAAAAAGCAGCAACATTAGCATATACAACAGCACCAATAACAGCCAGAGTGGGCTTGCTGCCATCTGGCAAAATCAAAATGTACACGATCTTACTTCGAATAAGCACTACAGAGGGTCCATTTTTGACACAGACTAAACAATAAAAAGGTCTGAACGTGTTGGTAGTAAGAAAAGAGGACAGGATTCCAAGGCATTCTTTCGTGCTTATGCATTTTGCCCGAGAGCATTTGGCACCCACGCCAGAATGTTGTTAGATTACAACTACTCCATGTGAAAAATCATACCGCAACCTTGCCCAAAAGTTAGTGGCAGAGAGTTGACTGGCAGATTTTTAGTTTTATGATGTTCATATAAAGAAGGTTTCGCAGAAAAACAAGCTTACCGTAATATTTTTTTGAAGAGTTTCAATCATGTTGCTAAGATCTGAATCATAGAATCTATCCAAGGCAGTGTCAATGATTGCTGTATCCCATACCTGCAAGCAACCAGATACAATATGGAGAAGCTTCCTCAAATTCAGAAAGAAGGTATTGGAGATTGAGTACACAAAATTAATGAAGTCAAGACAAGAACTCAAAATTTTCACGTAATCAACTTTATTTGCAGAAGTATCTCTTTGGCCACTATACTATTGTCTCATAGGTTCATATAGTTAAACACGGTTTGAAGAAGTTCATTGACATTCATCCATCTCTCATTTAGCTGTGGAGATGTTTGTCTTTGGAGATCTCCTTATGCCCTAAAGTCATTCCTTGACATTCAACCATGAATGAAAAAGATAAAAAAGCATATGGGAACCAATTAGATGCACAGAAACTTGAAAATTTCTGGAGGAAGCAAGAGTGATATACATGGTGCAAGTTAGCCTTCCTGCGGTACCAATGAAGCTGTATCTTGTTTCCACCCAGATCTCCTCTGAAACCGCAATGCAGAGGCTGTAGACAGAGGGAGCCAAATTAGTTGCATGCTTCAGAGACAAAGTGGTTGACAATTATTTAGCTCCAACAAAAAGAAAAGAAATAACTCAACAACCATCTATCAAATAAGCAGAATTTGTTCCAGAAGAAAATTAGATCCATACAGCATCAACCCTTTAGTTGAATAGGAGATCTTCAGAGAAGGCAAGCTTAGGGTTGGAAAGGCCTCTGAAGCCACCAAAAAGAAACACTAACCTGATGAACATCACCAACAAAGTGTGCCAGGAACATGAGAGCCTCGGTCAAGTTATCTGCAAGAAGTGGATCATTAGTTTCCATAATCTACTTGAAGACAGTGAAGAAAGAAGACTTAATGGTACTTCGTACATCTCATTTCAGACGAAGGGCTATGACAAGCTGATTTTAGCTGCAATGTGTAGTTGTAAATTGCTCCCGTCACACATCTGTTCATATGTCCAGCAGAGTCATGGCAGTCCCCTATGGAATGTTATTTGAAAGTTCTAAAATTTAGAAACAGGAATCGACTCAGGACAAGCCAAGTTGAGCAGGAAACAAAGATTAGAAAGCAAATTCCTGATGAAAGTCAATGCAGCTTTATTCAGTAGCTTGCTTGTGCTAGGATGCATATCTTATCAGGTTTGTATTATAGACATGCCAAAAATTATGATTTGAGTATGAGGCGAGTGTGCCAACAGACAGCTGGGAAATCCACAATTCACTTACTGCAGTAATCGTAGTTGCACTTAAAATCTAGGGTATCAACAAAATGCAAATCGCGGCTCCAGTGATAATGGGAACGAACTTGAAATAGATCAGCCCATGAGCAGACAGCAGCTAGTTCCCCTTCCGCAGACTCTGGTAGCAGTTCTTTCACAACAGTCCAGGCATCTTTAGAAAGATATCCCTGAAGTATGTCACGTTAATGTGTCACAAAATATACATTAATGGACACAGATCTCTCTTTTCTAGGAGGTGTAAAGCCAGGAGAAAAAAAGAAAAAAAGAGCAACGAGGGAAGTTTAAACCCAGGGAACTTTTCCTCCTCCCAAGCAAACCTGACTTGACCAAACCAAGACAGACCAACTAAAAATTTGCCTTATCAGCAGTGTTCATTGTACAATGCATATCACTGGAAAGTCATTGAACAAACTAAAAATATAAGCAAATATGAATGAAACCTGAAATGGCCCGATTCTGGCCTGACTCAAATATTCCATCACAAACTCACAGTCAACCCAAGTTGAGCAACCCCAAAACTAGTCATCATGCTAGCAAGGCTGGCGGAGTCAAACAAGTATGGTTCAATCATAAATATGATCATGCAAGTGTAAAAAAGCTTGGTTGAGTAGTTAGCTAACTCGATTGACACACAACAAACCAAAGCAATCAAGACTTCAACCAGGTTGCATACATGTTTTTCTCCATTACAAAGCAATTGCTGGTTAGAAAGCATTAATATTGATTGCACTTTCTGACAAGCCTATTGAACAAACTGCCTTCAAAAACACAAATGACCCAAACCCAAAATTACCTGAACCCAATCCGGGCCAAAAACATAAATGTTGTTCTTCATCAGCTGAAGTAATTTCTGGTCAGAACAATTCTTTCGTCCCTCCTTACCCCAATTTGAAGCAAACCCAATTCAAGCCCACATAAAGCACACTTTTTTAAAGTGCAGTAATGAATCAAATTCAACAATTCAATCAAATCTTCAGGCTTGAGAAACATGAAAGAATTACTCTCACCTCAGCTATTTTACATATCATATAATGCCCATGTTTTCCCCAACCAACAATTCCAGGACTCAATTGAAGAAGAACAACTGCAACACCAAGAAACCATGATAGCTTGGACAAGTTCATGTCCACACTCACCTACAAAGAAAAAGAAAATTAACACTCCAAAGACAATGATTATCAAAAACACATAAAAGGGTCCCCTAAAACTTACAGATGATTAAAAAAAGGACAACCAGAATTTAAGGGGCCGTTTACTGATACCCAAACCCAGATTTTGATTTGATAAAGGTTTTATCTTTCTGGGTTGGACTGAATTTGTGGCAGAACTGGATTGAGCATTGAAATTAGAATACAAAATTTGAGTTTGATTTTGATGTCGACGTTGACCAATCATAGATAAACAACCGATTTTTGAAAAGGATTGCGTTGTGGTGGGAGAGTTTGGGTTGCTCAGCTATCCACGACTGTATTCATCAGCATTGAATGCTTGAAGTTGAAGCAGTGGAACATTTTAAACTTTAAACTGATCCCGTCTGAAGATACGAGATCGTTTGCTCTGTTATGCACTGACAATGTTTCAATTATTGTGCCAAAAGGTCATAATATGACATAGACTTGTCAGATATTCACAACAATTTTAAAGCTTTTATCACTGGAAAAATAAAAGATATTTTTCAATAGCTGTGGCTAAAATTTCTTACATGAACTTTTACCCTTATACCTATTTCCCAAAAAGTTTAATCTAACAGCGTATCCAACCCAATTTAAAAGTTTTTATATTTTTTTTCTATTTCTAATTGACACCTTTTCCCTTTTTGCCCAAACCTTTTGTTAAGATTTATAATATGGCAAAGTTTGCTTGGATTTTATCAAGTTAATTAAGACTATTCTAAATCCATAAGCACCCCTTGTCCTACAATAATGCAAACATCGGTACAATTCTTGAGAAAAGAGTTGATAAAACATCATGAACTCTATAGTTTCCTTGTATATGCTTTTTTAATAAAGTTCACTTGCTAACAATGAAAATAACATAAATTTGATTTTTTTCCCCCTTCAATACGTGACAATGTTGTTACTCAAATATTAAACTGAATAAGCCAGAAAGTCCCCAAGTAAGCAAAACGATGTTTACTACAAAATAGGTACTCAATATTCTACGAAATCAAATAAGAGTTTATTATCAGATATTTAAGATGCAATAACAACTCTCAGAGACTTGACTCTTGAGCAAGTTTCCTACTGCATGGGCAAAGACATGACGCAAGACCTCAAGCTGCATGTCACACAGAAGCTAGCCCTCTCACTCCTCTCCACAGATCCGAGGTGAGCCCACAGGCTTCAAAAATGCGATTCAGCGTAGCAGCCAAGCGAACTCCACCTTCAGCCAGCCTTTGCTCAACAATAGGTAGCCGTGATAGGAAGTATTCATCTACGCATGTCACAACCATAAAAGCAAAGTGTTGATTCACTTTGTTAGGTAATGGATTTGAGAAATGATCGACAAAAATTTTGATATGTAAATTGACTAAAAATTGGATCCTCAAGTTTGAATGTTAGTTTTAGTTCGAAATGGGTAGCCTTATATCCACTGGTTCAATTTCAGGGCAATCGATAGGATTAATGATCGTAGGGGGTTTACTCTTTTCATTTTTTGCAGTAGTAAGACCATTCATATGCAAATGTGCAGAAATTTTCATCTCAAATAAGTGGAGGTAAGAGAGTTTCACCCAAGACAGGACTAATTATTGTCAACTTTATCTATTTTGCCGGGAATCACCTTCTAGTACGCTTCCTGGTGTGGCATTTTTGTATGCATACTTGCACGCTAGGCTAATACTCTCAGATGCATACCTGCAAAATGAAACCATATGTTCGGCCATTAAGCCCATTACTCAAACATGTCTGATAGAATATGTTGATCAAATGTAGCAGGTTTATGAGTTTATCCTTATAATGAATTACAAAGAGGTCCATACTTCCTCTAACATTATGTTCATATTCTACATCTTTCTGGAAGGACAGCGAGTAAACTTACAGATTAGGGCAAACTGTCTGGTTAGATTCACATGTTCCCCATGACGTGCGATAATTAGACCAATTTTCCTGAACAGATTTGTGAGGTCAAAAGGCATTTGACATAAACTTGTTCATGCATATTTCGAAAAGTTTAGAATGTACACAACCTTACATGTTACCAGCACAATGTATCCAATAGCTTGTTATAGTGCATAAGAGTATGGTTATCCAGTCTAAAATTGCATGCATGTACTTTAAGGGGGAATAAAGTTGCATATGCATTTTATTTGGCACTCAAACCAGGACCTCGTTAGAGCCAAACTATTGCTTTCAGAGGACAATAAATCTTAATGCATGAAGAAGTTGATTAGTGACAAGTAGTGAAGGGTAGAAATTAGAAGATATTTCATGATGTTCACAGGTAATAAGGTGAAACATACTTAGAATCAAAGAAAGAGGAGAAGGGTACCGTGACATTATTCTGAATAGCTTCTATAAATGCGCTGATATTTGAACCATAAAATGTATCCAAGGCACTGTCAATTATTGCCGTATCCCATACCTGCAAGCGGACACATTCAGATTGAAAAGCAAGAGGCAAATTCACAGCTCAAGATAGGAGATATGAATCAGCTACATATGGCGAAGGTGTTGGGATAATCCCAGGTTAAGAGGATTTACACGGTGCAAGTTAATTTCCTTGCTGTACCAAGTAACTTTAATCCTGTTCCCTCCTAGATCTCCAATGAAACCGCAATGCAGGGGCTGTATACCAATGATCAAGTTAAACGTTACCAAGTCTTGTTAAAAAGCAGACCGGTGAAGAGAAGGATCAATTTCCGAGAAAAGGAAAACAACCAAACCTGATGAACATCTCCAATAAAATGCGACAGAAACATAAGCGCCTCAGTCAAGTTATCTGTGATCAGTACGTCAATCAGTCAATTTCTGTAGTTTAACAAAGAGAAAAAAAAAAAGATGGTGATCCTTACATCTGGTTTCAGAAGTGGGGTTACGACAAGCTGAAGCTAGTTGCACTGTGTAATTGTAAATTGCTCCAGCCACACATCTGTTTTTAAGTCCAGCAGTATCATGGCAATCCCCTGAGTTTTTGTAAATGAAGAAGAAGATTCAAAATTAGGAATGACAGTGTTAACGTCACAGAATAGGAGACTACAAGTCAGGATTAATTGGGCATTGTTAAGAAAAAGACTCCCTTTTTCACATATGAGAATTGCAAATTCCGTAGAGATATTCACAGTTCAGATATCCAATCCGAAATTTTCCTCAATCCATAATCAGATAATTAGGTACCCACTTTTCAAGGTTGGATCACCAGGGAGACAGGTACCCAGGTTCCCTTTTCAGATTATATATATCCAGGCATTCATAAATGTGGGGATAATTTCAGTCACTTGAAGAGTTTGAAAACCTAACCAGGGCTCTGGACTCAACTCGAAAATCTTAGGTTGGGTTGGGTTGGTTCCGGTCAGGTGATGGGGTCAAGTACCCATGAACAGGCTAGAATTAAAATTTTGAGTAGGAGGCAGTACTTCCACCGAGAGTAGGGAATCAGCCGTTAGTTGTTAGCTACGTACTGCAGTAGTCGTAGTTGCAGGCGAAATCAGGGGTATCAGAAAAGTGCAAATCCCTGCTCCAGGGGTATTCGGAGCGAACTTCAGACCAATCAGGCCAAGAGCACATAGCAGCTAGTTCTCCTTGAGCAGACTCTGGTAGCAGCTCTTTCACAACAGCCAGTGCATCTTCTGAAAGAAATGCCTGAAGCATACAAGGCCACATGGGTAGTATCTTCGAAAGTTTGACACTTTCTCCCTTTCAGGAGGCATAAACACAGGTCTTCCATCATAGATTACCCATAAATTGCTTTTGCATCAAATGTAAGTGACTTTTTATCATAACATAGGTGCATCAGTAAGCCATTTTATCAAGCTGAACTCTTCTAAGTAGCACGCCAACAGACTTATAGAGACTCGAAATAAGGCAACCTGATTTCAACATAAACATGTGTTAACTTGACCCGAACTAAACCTATCTGACATTTTCATGATCAATATCGCTTGCGTTTAGCTATTGAACAAAGTGACATACAATGAAACATGACATGAACCTAAAATGGCCCTCTGTCAAGGCTAGAACATTTCCTCAACCTGTTAAATACAATATGAATCTAAGCCAAACGACCCATTCGCCAGTGCAAAACGCTAGCATGATCAATTAGGCTTAATGAGCCAAGGTTCAATCCTCATCGTGATAATGCTGAGAAGGAAAGCCTTGATTGACAAGCTTAAACTTGAGAGAATAACAAAAGCAAGCACGACTATTACCTCTGCTATTTTGCATGTTGCGTAATGCCCATCTTGTCCCCAGCCAGCAATCCCTGGAAACCATTGAAGAAGCACAACTGCAACTCCAACAAACCATAAATGCCTTGATATGCCCATGCCTGCACTCTTGGCGCCTTGGTTCTCAGAAAACCTCCCAGAAGTTATATAACAATCCTTAACTCTGGATAATCACGCAGGTTTAAAAAACATTGATAACATCATTACCATATTTCATCTAATTTTTCAATAAAATAGGCGCCAGCTTCTCACATCAGATATTTATGATACATGTGGTCCCATTAATTTGTGGTCCCATTCATTTAATTAAAAATCCAAAAATGTCACTGACAATGAAATCATAAAAAAGATATGCCCGTGAACCAATGCTTTTGTCTGTGACTGTGAGAGAGATTCTAGAAAAAGAGCAACCCACCCGGCCCCAAAAACCACAAGCAGTCAAAATACGCGTTGAAGCTTTCAACGATTCAGATAAGCTCATCCTCATGTCACAAAATGAAAATAAGAATATTGAGTCCAAACGGTCATTTGGGTCATAAGGAAATCGGCAGCACAATCAACCCTAAGGAGCCCCCAATTGCATTTGGGGCCTAAGGAAATTGAGTCCAACCAGTCACGGACATGCCGAAATTATAGTTTTATCTCTGGCTGGAAACCTTATAAATACACACCAACGCAATCCAAAAAGGGGAGCAATTCCAATAACGAAGCCTACAAAACAAAATCAGAAATTTCTCAAGCTCAAACAACGCAACAGTACCAATTACAATTCAGCATGCATTTTCTGAATGAATTTACCAAAACATTCAACTTCAGCTCATCAGATGCAAGCAAAAACTTCTCATGAAGAGCAAAATTATTCATCTAACAAGACTACAATATCATCATAGAAATTATAAACAGATCGTCTTTCTAATGAGGTTCACTTTACAGTAATATGATCTTTCACATACGTGAAGTTTGTAAACAAACCTACAACCCCCCCCCCCCAAAAAAAAGTGGGGAAAAAAAAAACTAGTTGTCACCTACATAAAAAGCTAGGATAGATCCAGAGCTAGAACAGCCAGCGAACACTAATGTTTCCGAGCCAGATGAAGAAAGGAAACTGAGCCAAGGCAATCAACAGCAAGAGAATATGATGCTTGCTTGAGTCATAGCTCCTAACCTCCGCGTAGAGAACCCTCTTCATTGTCTTCACCAAGAAGACTCCCATGCAAAGGCAGGTCCACGGCAACAATATGTAATATGCAGGGGCCCAAATTAGCTTCCCAAGAACTGCCAAAGAGATCCCAGTGAATGCATACCCAGCATATGCTACAACATCCAAGAATGGCGCCTCGCCGCTAATGAGTGAGAATAGTGAGAGTTTCAGCAGCATGACTTGCAGAAACCAGCCTACCAATGCCTTCGCAAACAGCCAGTTTACAACCTCTGGTTGAAACCTGGAAAAAAATTTTGAAAGGAAATGTCAGTCCCAGCAGAGGGTCGACTGTTATAAAGATGAAATAAGAATTCATGGAATTGCTTAACCGTGGAACATTGCTCAACAAAAAATGTCACAGAACTATTGAATTTTCCTTTGCATTGACTTGGAGGGTAGTACTGATCAAGCATCAGCAAACACCTCACAACCAGTACTACTACTGTTCTAGGTATTCACACAAACCACGACACCAATATGAAGCCATTGATTAGACAAAATTAGTAGCTAAGATTCCCAACGCTACCACTTTAGTGAGGGCCCAATAAGGCCCATCTGTGGAGGCTTAGTTAAGCTGTATGGCTAGAAAATATATCAGCATTAGGTTTTAGGTTGGTTCATTTATTTCCCAGGGATAATGAGTTCTAGCCTTGTGTTGGAAAGGGTTTTAGGGATGTCAAAGGAGTCATAAGGCTACCAAGTCTATTGTATCTTCCACCCATCTCATTGGAGATACAACGGTTCTTCTTGTACACAAAATTCCTCAACAAATTCAATTACATCATCATACATCGTACCAAAGGCCCCTTGATTCAGCAGGTAGGACAGGAACTTCAGAAGTAAAGAGATGGCCACTCCCCACAGATTCCCAATGCAGACAGTTGAGACGCTATAAATTTTCCACTGCAAACAACCTAAACTATTCTCCATTTCAGGATAACTAACATAATTCTAGATCCTAAAGGTGTATCCACCTGAGAAAAGCACGCAAGGTTAAAGATTATCATTTGCCACCACAACCTGTGGGCTTGAGGATGCTCCATTAAAAACTGGCTTATTGTGTATGGCAAAACTGGCCACTTGGTAAGGACATTCAACTGTAGTGAAATGAAATCCAAATACCTAGGAAATTGAGCTCTGCATATATTATAATTGATAACTAGTGCAGCCCCATATTGTTACTGCATCAAGATCAAAGGCATAGCCTCTTCAAGTAAGAATCTCCTAGGTGGTAGCCTTGCCATGAGATCAAATATATAGCCTCTTCAAACGAGAAAAGATTTTCCCATCAACAGGCTATACCCATGTCTACCTTATATCATCCTTTTAGAGCTCAAACTCCCATCATACTTACTACTAATAGAAGTTTCACTCATTGGACTGGTTGACTCGGGGAGCAGGAAGAACGAGCATGGATCCAAAGGTATCCTACAATTGCAAAGTAGCACCCGGGATCCTTGAAAAGTTTCTCATCATCACAAAATGATACATGAATGACTCAAGACCTTCCCCACTCAGTAATTCTCGTATGCCCTTACTCAAAATTCAAAATTTTAAGATGTTTGAAGCACTAGCAAGCCCAAGCCACTCCTTTTACCAAAGTAGGTAGTAAGCTAGCAAGAAACATTGGAAACCCTGTGGTCCTCACCCCTCACCTGCTTCGTCACCAGACCAACTCATACAACATCGGATTCAACCGAATCTCAGATACTGCTGAGTGAAACCTCTGGACATCTACTAAAAAAAGAAAGCTTTTATTTTTTGGGTATTTCCAAGTGATACAAATGGGAAATACATTGAACGAAAACTTTGCATAACAGAAGCATATGTGGCATAATAAACAGGTCACGTTACATGAGTCTCGACTCTCGATGAGACAGGCTCATAACGATTGCATGATTTTCAGAGTATAAAGGTTATGTATAATGACAATTGAATTTTATTCAAGAATTGTTCAACTTATAAAAATGCTTACTTTCCATTCAATCCCAAGACAAGGGCTCCAAGCACAATGTAGGAGAAAAATGCCATGACGGGAATGTAGAGATCTGGGGCATTTATATCGTATATTGGGGGTTTATATGAGAGTCTACCCGCCATAGGTTCAGTTATCCTTGTCCAGTGCCCCTACAACAAAAAGGACATTCAAATAAAAAAGCATTAAGGGGCATTACATTATAACATAAAGGGGAAGTAAAAAGTTATCCTCGTTCAGTTATGGTAAAAAATCAAGGGGCATCACATTAGAAGAACTTCAGAAGGGGATGTAAAAAGTTTACCCGATGAAGAAAAGGAAACAGAACAACCTTCAGCTTGTTCCTCACATAATCATCGTCCACTTGGAAATAATATTGCGGATTAGCAAGATACCTACTGATCTGTCAGGTTTTAGAACAAAGGAACATCAATAGAAAGAAGGTGACAAACCAATCAGGCAGAGAAGATAGAACTTGAAAAAGAATTTGATCAACACCAAATGAGGGCTAAAATATCAGCAATTCAGCCAAAGCGGCAAGTAGACTTCTCTCGCACTAATAACACTAGATTGCAAGTGAAGGAAAATATCAGATCAGAAAAAGGAACAAACTTAGCAAATTAAATAGCTGGTTCATGGATCATGAAAGGTTAGCAAAGCATGGTTCCACACGAACAGAGATTCTAAGCAGATAGCTATCACAATAACTGTTTACGGCATGGCTAATAGTGCACAAGCCAAACCGCCAGAACACAATGAATTTGACAAGCTAGTTTGTCTGATTATTGCATACTTCTGATTATTGCATACCTCATAGCATTCTAATGAATGATTAAGCATCCCTTCTGCTCAAACTCTGCCAAAGAACTAAGCATGAGGCCAGAAAATTTTCATTCCTCCACTGTATCTAGTTGATCAAATCCAGAATTTGAAGCATGCAACTGAAAATCTTTTTGTGAAAAATGTAGAATTTCTTTAGAAAATTGCCAAGTCTGACTCAACAAACAAGACATTCGACAACCAGGATAGATGCTTGACACTTCGAGTTGGGTATGCCCAAGTCCCAGAAAAATAGATCACATAGGCACTTTGGGTCCTTCAAGCTTCAACTGCCAATTAGGCCCTATTCTTTTCGTGGTTTAATGGACTCAATCCACTCTTTCTCACTCCCACTTACTTCTTCTCCGCCTTTCCCACTCCCTCCCACTCCTTCCCATTCTCACCTACTCTCACCCACTACTCCCCACTCCTATATATGACTACTATTTTTCATATTTTGAAAACTTTTATATTTTATGTAATTGTGTGTACGAATAGTCTAATAATAGTTATGAATAGTTTTCTTTATTTTTCGAATGTTATGGAAATATTTGTTAGTCATACCGGAAATTATATATGAAATAATTTTTGTTATATATATTGAAGAAATAATAATTTTTTTTGTGCGTTGTTAAGCAAAAATTAGTTATTCATGACTAGTAGATGTTTTAAGTATGATTCCGTATATGGAAGAGATACCTAATTTTTATTTTTTTTTACGTTGGTTACAAAATATTTGTTGTAGATCACCAAAGCATGGATGGTTATTACTATATGTGTAACATATTTATTTTTCGTTTATTGTAATTCTTGACAGAAATTACAGATGTTTTTCCCGGCATAATGCAAGAATGTGTAAATTTTTTTGACGTTGTTTGTAATTTGTGACAGGAAGTGCAGATATATTGTACATATATTTTGAGCACATATTTTTTTCCGTGTGCTTTAGTAACAAAATATTAGAAGTTCCTCATACAAATTGTAGATGATTGTTTTTCGTATACTGAGGGCATGTTCTTTTCGTTGGGAAATATGCGTTGGTAAATAGGTGAAGTTAGTTGAGATTGGTAGAAGTGGATTGAAGTGGGTATTTTTTTTTTGTTGAAGTGGGTTAAAATTGGTTGAAGTGAGTTCAAGTAAGGTAAAATAGTGGAAAGTAGGTTGAAATGAGTTGAAATTGGTCGAAGTGGATTGAAGTTGGTCGAAATTGGTTGAAGTTGTTTTTTTTTTTTAAAAATTGAAGTTCATGAAACGGGTTGATGTGAGTTGAAATTGGTTGAGGTAGGTAAATTTGGATTTACCCACAAAAAGAACAGGGCCTGAACATGTGTATTTTTTTCGTTGTTCGTATTTGGTTAATACACGGAAAAAAAAAAACGTATCCACAATTGTTTTATGAATAAGGAAAATTACAAAATTTTTTTGGTAACAACGGTCACGAAACAATATTTCTTACCTGAATCAATACATAAAAATATTTTTTCAATCTAAAAATTTTTATCATCAGGTAATTACTATCAAAAATAAAAGATTACATTAAAAAACAAAATATGTAACTTAAATCAACTCTCCTACTTCATTCATCTCCTTTCCACTCCTTCCCACTTTTTCCCACTCTCACCCACTCCTTTCCCCCTCTTCCCACACTTTAAAAAAAAAAAATACCACTCCCACCCATTCCTACCAACTCCTTCCCCCCCTTTCCCACTCCCACCCCCACCCATTCCACGCATACAATTTCCCAACGAAAAGAACAGGGCCTTAGTCACAGAGAAAGGAATCACCATATTTGGTCAATTGCCAGACAAAATAAGAAATATATGTGATCTATAGTATATAACTAACTGCCCACATGTACATAACTTTCTTTTTGAAAAAACATAATATCCTATCCTTTTTCCATATCCCAACTTGGTAAGAACTGAATACTGGTTCAACAAAGATAGATGCACCTTCTGGACTCTGAAGGTAACACCGTGTCCCACAAGAAATCAAAAGGCTGCTAAAGACTATGGGGTCAACGACTTAGACAGTGAAAGTAGCATATGTCCCTATCAGGGTGTAAAGACGGATGCCTATTTTATCCTTCTTCATTAAGACAGACATGCCTCTTTTTCATCTTTCTTCATTAAGATAGACAAGCAAGCATCGTCTCTTTAGCAGCGCACCAAAGGCAAACCAGAAAAACTAACACATTGTTTGGATTGAGATAGAGAAAGGGAAGGGAGGGGAAGGTAATGGAGGGCAAGGGAAGGAAAGGAAGGTGATTTGTACTCAACTTGTTTTGATATGTTATAAGAGATGATGGAGAGGAAAGGAGGAAAACTATTAAAAATCTTTCCTTTCCCCCTCATTTTGTGGGTGAATAAAAATGAGAGGAATGAGGGTGAAATGCTCCCTTCAGTTCCCTTTCCTTCCCCCTCATTTAATATTCCCAAACAAGGGCAATAAGTGTTCGTTAACCTTCATTTCCTTCCCCTCCGTTTCTCTCCCCTCAATCAAACAGACTGCAACACTACAGAAGTTTCATGATAACGTAATGTATCTTTTTAACTGAAGCAAGACCTCTGCAGCTCTGCTCAAAGGATGAATTTGCCCAATGCTAATCTAGACATGATTAATTTTATCAACATGAAACATACCCAACATCAACAAAACTGAATGACAAAACTTATCCATGGAACCTGTCACATACAAATACCAATACTGCTAAATCTGAAAATATTTTTCAACAGATAGAATGTCATCAAAAAGTAAAATTTATGGAGCCATAACATTACTTACATTGCTTTGGACATATTCAGAGCTAGATCCAAATATTCTCTCCCCATATGCACTCAATCCAGTGCGAATGAATCCTGAGCCAGCAGCATCAAATGGAATCCCCAATGGAGTAGCTTGAGAAGCAAAGGGTAGCTGTTGGGCCCCAGCTCCCACATTATTGTACATATCTGCAACCAGAAAATTTGCCCAAAATCCATCATTAAGCCACAAAGCGGAGAGGCAAACAACCTTCGCTACAATATCACTGATTCCTAAATATCATGTACATATAATTCAGGCGTCTAATAACTAGTCACTTGCAATGTTAGTTAACCCTAAGGTATCCTACAAACGAATCTCAAACTTAACATGTGTATATTTACTCGCATTTGTGTGTGAAAGGGGGAAAACAAGGCTGACGCAGAGTCGAGTGTGAACCCATGTCACCAATACTATCCCTGAGAATTTTAGATTGGACCCAGAGAAATTATCACAACCACATATTTTGAAGGCATACCAAGAAGAAAAAGGGCAATGTGACTGTCTCTATATCGTGTTGTATCACCCTAACTGCAAGGCATTCATGGGGAATGGCCTTTTCAGCCTAGAATCAAAATCCCCAAAGATCTAGATCAAAATCGGAAAGTGCAATGCATTTTCATGAATCATACATTCAAACTCTGCTCCAATGATCAAATACCAACCCAATTTGACCTGAAAAAACGACAGTCCCTATAGTTTCATTTTGATGTCAATAGTGACCAGTAATAGGCACAAGACTTGTGGAGCTGTTAAAATTATGCTTCCACAAGAGTCTGTCTAATAATCAAGAAATCCCACATCTTTGCATCAATCAGTATTCCAATACAAATATTTACTAACAACCCATGTCAGCCACACAACTAATCCCACCTCTCGCATCGAAATTATGACAACAGATTCTTTGCTTTGCAAGTAAATATCACAGTTTCTTCTCAAAGACCAATCGCTGATTGAAAGTACTCATTCAAAATTTACACAGAATTCTGAAGAAAAAAAAAAAACGCAAAATTTGTGGATGGTAGAGCAAAATACATATAGGAATCGAAGAAATTGGGACCCAACTGCAATTGTTATCTGAAATAGAAGAAAAATAGGGTGGATTAGACTTACCGGATTAGCCAAAAAACAGTAACACGCCTGAAGATCGGAGATGATGGCGAACGTTTCCGTTTTCTCTCTCTCCCCCCTTCTCTAGTCTATCCGGCGAGGTTTCGAGTCCATTCTTCGATTTTGCGTTCGCTTTTTCCTTAATCACTAAGACAAGCCAGGTTTTGTCCTGCACTATGCTTGACACTTGACAGTTACATGCATAGTTTGTATTTTTTGTTACTATTTTTATAACACAAAAAATTAATTATGGATATTTTTTATTTCATAAGGAGTATTTTTTATTTTTGATACTGATTTTATTAAACCAGGGAAGAGTAGGCAAAGGCCTCTGATCGAAGCATAAAAAAAATACTTAGTTTTATAAGGAGGGATAATTCAATAAAATCAGAATTTTTTATCCAATTGTCTTATGTAGAAAAAAAATTCATTATATCACATTCTCCCACAATAACACAAGATACTAGATCTTAATGATTCATCTGTCATCTTTTGTAAGGAAGTTAGTAATTTACCATGTTGACAATTAACAAAATGTACACACATTCAAATTTTTACATATTTTCCTTTTCTAAGTTGGAGGGTTTTAGCATGTAACCTTCATTGAATCGTTAGCCAAATCACAATCTTTAAAGAAATGTATTATGAACATAAGAAAGTCTAACTTTTATTATAATTCATAAATTAGAAAGCACAAATCTTTAACATCAAAGTAAAATATGAACGTTGATTGTTTTTATGTCTTAGTATTATGTGTAACGGCTCAAACCTAATATTCATTTAACTTAGTTCGAATTATGTTAATTTTCAATTAAATCGGTTGGACAACGCATTTCAATTCAGCATTTTATATACATATCTATATGTATACTTATTTGTGTGTAGCAGGTTGGGACGACGACGTGGCCTCAAACTAGACAATATTGAATTCCTTAATAATAATAATAATAATAATAATAATAATAATAATAATCCACATACAACCAAAAACAAAAAAAAAACAAACCGACATAACTAAAACAAAAATCAACACAAGTTAAATTATAACCCAAAAATCCCCCAAAAACTCTAACCCTCTCTCTCTGCTTCCCGATACCCCGACCCCCCCACCCCCGGGCCTGCCCTGCTCTTGCGTCGGTCACGGCCTCCTTCCGGCTGCCGACGTTCGCCGTCCACAGCCACCATCAGCCGCCGACACCCTGGTCTGCCCTGCCACCACACTCCCTCCTTTCGCTTCGCCAAACGCCCTCTCCTCTGCGCGGTGCCTTTCCTTTCTTTCTCTACTCTGAGCTCGTCGCCGGCCGACCGTCGAACCCCACCATTTGCTGCTCCCGACCGTCGCCCCCACCACGCGACAGCACCATCATTTTCCTCTCTTTGTTCAAGCTCCGATCTGGTGTGAAACCCTAACTTCTCACAATTTGGTTTCTTTTGGTTTTTATGATTGGGTTGTGAAATAATTAATGCGCTTAGATTGAAAGAGTGTTTAATTGAAATTTTCTTGAAGTTTTGGTGCACTTCGAATTGGGTTATGTGGGGTTGAGCCTGAACATGGTGATGAGAGTTTGGAGTGTGTTGAGCTAACAGTGCTTAGATAAATTTTGACGAACAATTGAGCGAAATTAGTGAGTTATATATATATATATATATATATATATATATATATATATATATATA
>JACYFF010031959.1:2854667-2904972 GCA_017589665.1 Selenicereus undatus
ATAAATTTTAATGAAAATTGAATGGAATTAATGGACTAATTAAGGGTTAGAGATATGTGTAGCCCTTGATATGGTGATTTAGGAGTTCTTGAATGAGTTTTATTTTAATTGAGTTCATTACAATTATATTGCCTTATGAGTGTTTAAATGAGTTGAATGTGCTAATTAAGGTAAAATATATGTTGAATGAATTAACGTAGCTATGAATTTGATGGATTGAGGGTTATGGCTTGAATGACACTTAAGTTAGCTATATTGATTTATTAGGGTCTAAGGAAGTCGATGATATTAATTTGATGATGTTTAAATACGTTTTGGTGATAATTGCCTCTTATATGTATATATGAGGGTGATGTGTTGAATACTTGTATGTAAGTGTTCGTGTCATGGACATGGTGATTTAAGGGTAAATGGTTGGGTGAAGTCTAAGCTTGGTTAGGTCATGTTTAAATGAGTCTTTGATAATGATTGAATGAAAAGAAAAAGATATATACGTAGGTGTATGCATGAGTTAATTGTCAAGTAACGATGGTGAAGAAGGAAGCAAGGAAGGGATAAGTAGTTTAGAAATTGGAATTACCAACCCAAGATGCCTACAAGGTCTTAACCCAACTAGGAAATACTTGTATGGCTGGGGCTCAATTTGAACTTGAACCTAAGTCCTAATGTTACCCTAAACCGTACCAATTAAAACGTTTAGCACATCATGGCACTTAATAGCGATGTGATTAATTAAAGAGAAAAACCCTAACAATGATAACAACCCCAATTCTAATAATAATAACAATACTAGTGATAAAGATAAATAATGATGTTGATATTAATAAGTATGACGTAATAGTAATAACCATGGTACCAATAATAATAATAATAATAGCGACTCAATCATCGTTAATTCTAGCAATCAAAACAAAGTAAATTATATTAACGAGTTATAATAATAATTCGAATGGTAATAACGATAGCATCGATATTCATAAATATGAGACGAGCCACATCGTCATGCCCTCATGACGTCTATTGAGCGAACATTAACCATATTAAAAAGGGGGATGAAAACAAAAACAAACTAGAACCAAGTTAAGGTAATAATAAATGTTACGCGAATAATAGTTGTGTAATCAGTCAGAGAATTTAACAAAATTTCTAAATCTATACTAATCGTAAAAATAATATATTTAAAGCAGGAAGGAGGCCACTTCGGTCGATTCAAGCTGCCAGCACACGTGCTCCATTATAAAGGAGAGAGAATTTCAAAAAGACCAGGTACGTACATTGCCTATGTTCTTCAAAAACTCACTTGTTTCTCAATGATGAACAAAATCAATGTAATGCTTCTTTAAGGAATCAGTTTACTCAATATTTTGTCACATAATCAAGTGGCCCCATCAATGCTCAATCATCAGGGTTTATGCCCCTCAATTTACCCGCGCGGCTGCAACTCAGACTTTCCGATTGGCCTGGGAGGTGTGCACCTATTTCAAGATCGCAGCAGACGTCAACAAGGGGTCCACTTTAAGATAATAATCAGTAAATCAGTTTTACATATACATTCTCTCTCCCCTGTTTGCAAATTAAAATGTGTTGAAATGCGGGCGCCCAACCATTTACATACAAAATTTACTTAACAGCATAGGAATGTGCGTGCTGAGCTTCGGCTCATTATTCGAATGTTTTCATGTTTTCTGTTTTAGGTGAAGAATCAGCGCAGAACCCTCTTTCTGCTAAGCCAGAGGAAAGTGAGAAATGAGCGAGGACCACAGTTTACTGCATGTTAGCTAGCCGGTGCTCACAGTTATTTATAGGCTAGCCTCCCCGAAACCCCGTTGATTGTATATTATTTTGAAGGTTGTGTTAGCTGGTAACTGTTAGTCATACGTTGAGTTAACGGGTGTAATTATATGTCCTAAAGGATGCTAGTGGTTGAAAGTATGTTTAATTATGTCTTCTGTTCCAATGTTTGTGGTTTTCAGTTAGCCTTGTTCCGTCAAGGAACGGCGGTAGCGTCCCCAGTCACAGGACTTCCGCTGGAAATCACAAATCAGAAAGGGATTAAGTTAGAATAATCAAATATTAGCAACTGGGGGCGTTACAGTTATGGTATCAGAGCCCAGGTTAGCGAATCACAGTGAGCAGTAGGACGTTTAGGGGTTAGGTTGTGAGGATACGGACCTAGATGTGATATTTTTGTTGCGTAAGGTGTATATATGAGGGGTATTTGCGGGCTAACCTAACCAGGAGCAGTGGAGTAGTTCACGTTCCACTTCTTGAGTTAAGTTAACTTGAGCCCTAGTTTCGTATAGTTACTGCGTTATCGTAATGTCATGCGGATTTAGGTGATAAACCTTGTTTGTGTGTTTCAGTATGTCAGAATCTGCAAACCATGATCAAAATAACCCGGGAGGTGAATCTCAGAATTTGAAAAATCAGGTAAATGAGAATTCCCAACAAAATTTGAGTGAAAACCCGACTGTGGCCTAAGAAGCGTATGGTAGTGTGGAGGATCCGAATTACTGGAAAAACTTGGTAATTGAGTTAATGAAAAGGATATCTGCTGCACCCTCAGGGTCTTAGATACCTCCAGAACACCCCCAAAGGTCAGATAAGCTGACAGATAGGGTAGCCCGACGCAACCCTAAGGTCTATGACGGAAATCTAGACCCTGTAGAACTGGAATATTGGATTAGGGGAATGGAAAAAATCTTTGCAGTAGTTGAAGTGCCCGAAGAGAAAAAGGTAAATATAGGGACTTTTTATTTAGCTGCGAGGCAGACATCTGGTGGAGTACTGTGAAGAACAAATTACAAGGGCATGAGTTTACTTGGGCAAAATTTCTCGAGGAGCTTAGGGGTAAGTTTTACCCAATCACAGTTCAACAACAGATGGAGAAGGAGTTCATGGAATTAAAGATGAGCGGTAATATGACGATAACGCAGTATGCTCGGAAGTTTATGGAATTATCAAGATTTGCTCCAGATTTTGTAGCATCTGAAAAGCTGAAAATGAGAAGATTTGAAGAAGGTCTAGCTTTTTATATTCAGAATCAATTGGCGGGTCAACGAATTCAAACATATCAGGAGTTGTATGAGAGAGCTGCTAAGGTGGAACGAGTGAAGGGGGAATTAAGGGCCTTAAACCCAGGAAATCCAAAGAGGAAATGGGATGACCATAGTGTATCAAGCGACAGTGTGGCTCAAAAAAGAACCGCTGGTGGCCCTGCTAAGAGTCGTCCAGAGGCATCAACTGAACCTTGCACCTATTGTGGGCGAACAAATCATACTACAGCTGAGTGTCGTGTTGGTACTAACAAGTTTATGTGGTGTGGAAGCCCCAACCATTCGATTGTCACTTGTCCTAGAAGGCTGAGGGTTGTGGAAAAGGGAGTCGTAAGGCCTATACAACCCCCATGTCAAGAAGCCCTCCCCCTAAACCCTCAACGGCAGGACGAGCTTACGTAATGAGCAAAACAGAAGCTGCAGTCTCTGGTATGTTCATCATTAAAGTTCCCTTCGTATTCAAGTCACTTTGTGCTTTTTTTGATTTCGGTGCAACGCATTCCTATCTATCTATCTATTCATGTTGCATTGAATTATCTTTGGAAAAAGAAAGGAGAGAAAAGAAGAAAAGAATACAAAACAAAGCAGGCAAAAACATGAGCGGGGGAAACTATGGGGCTGGTTTGTCAAATAGGCAGGTGACAGAATACCTCGTTCCTTGTAAACGTGTTTCTATGGAAGTCACTAAGCATGAGTTTCTTGGAAATTTGAATCAATTTGATATATCAGAGTCCAATATAGTTTTGGGAATGAGCTAGTTGACTGTACATGAGGCAAGCATAGATTCAATGCGGGAAGTAAAAAGTTTATGGGTTTAGCAGGATATTAAGGAAGGATATTGGGGGATACGTAGGTAGATGTTGACGTGTGGGGAAAAAGAAAAGGAAAGTGGAGGCTAAATATCAGTGCCCTGTAGGCACATGGAGACCTTTAGAAATTCATACTAAGAAGTGGAGTTTAATTTCAGTGGATTTTATTATGGAATTCTTCATCTCTGGTATTAAGAAGAACATCGCTTGGGTCATTGTGGATAGACTGAGAGCATATAGTGTCTTACTTTGAGTTACCATATAGATTCAACCCCCCCTAGGCAATCATGTTTTTTTTCACCAAAACGGCTTCATAATGTCTCTTTTATACTTTGTCAGCCGATTCAACTTCACCTATCGGCTTTATCATGTTAATGGCACTTAGATGACCACCTTGTTGTAACTTCATGATTGTTATCTTATTTGTAATACACTGGTTGAACCCAAATGCGAGTGAATCAACTTTTGCTTTAAAAAGGATTTATATGTACACCTAGAGAAGTGGTACGATACATTCGGTATGTTAATTTGAGAGTTGACAAGGTCTTATGACCTGGTTAAGGTTCAAAAGTTGTTCTGTATGGCCATGTGAGCCAAATTATTGTTTATTTTGGGATGTAAACCCCAGTACTCCGGATGTGTGATCCGTTGAGTTGTACCTTTCATTTATTATTTTTTTAGTTTTTGTTTGTTTTTTGTTTATTTTAAATTCCAAAAAAAAGAAGAAATAAGAAATAATAAAAACATAAAAAAAATAAGAAATACAAAATTAAAAATTAAAAATTAAAATCAAAATGTAAAAAATAAAATATAAAAAATATGAAATAAAAAAATAAACAACATAAACAACAAAAAAAATCAAAAAATAAAAAATGAAACATAAAACATAAAACATAAAAACATAAAAAAATGCAAAATAAAAATTAAACATTAAAAATTGAAAATAAAAAATGAAAAATAAAAAATAAGAAATAAGAAATGAAAAAATAAAAACATAAAAACCATAAAATCATGGAAAAATAAAAAATAAAAATAGGAATAAAAAATAAAAAAGTAAAAAAGTAAAAAGTAAAAAATCAAAAATAAAATTAAAAAATTAAATGCTACAAAATTAAAAATTAAAAATTACAAACGAAAAATAAAAAAATTAAAATAAAAAATTAAAATTAAAATAAATAAAAAATTGAAGAATAAAAAATAAAAAACAAAAAATTAAAAAATAAGAAATTAAAAAATAAAAAATAAAATATAAAATATAAAAAATATAAAAACTAAAAAATAAGAAAGAATAAACAAAAATTTCACAAAATTTCGATAACTTCATAAATTATTACACATGAATTACATTCTCATTATTTTAACCCACTTCAACCCACCACATAAAAATTATACCAACTTCAACGCATTTCAACCTACATCAATGCACTTCAATATATTTCAACCTACCTAAAAAAAAAAATACCAACTTCAATCTGCTTCACCTTTTTACCCACCCAATTTATCTACGAAAACAACAGGTCCTAAATCTCACATGATATTTTACAAATTATTAAAATTATGAAGGGGTGGGTTGAAGTTGGTTGAAGTGGATTGAAGTAGGTTGAAATAGGTTGAAGTGGGTTAAAGTTGGTATTTTTTTTTTCAAGTGGGTTAAAGTAGGTTGAAATAGGTTGAAGTAGATTGAAGTGGGTAAATATGGATTGATCCACGAAAAGAACGGGCCCTAAAAAGGGGTGGAAACTGGGTAGGAACGAGTAACAGAAAAGAAATTATCAGGAAGAGGAAAATAAATAGATGTCTAAACAAATAAGAGCAAACGAAGGCACGACCTATCGACGAGCCAGAATTTCGTAATTGGCCCTCATTTTCGTTTCAATCCAGGTTCTGCATCTTCCTCCGTACCTGTTTTGATTAGGGTTTGTGTACCAATTTTGGTCAAACGTCTTCATGGATCCCAAAAACACCGCCGAGATGTTAAAGTAAGATTTTCGTTCAAATTTTTCTTCACCAAATTGTTTTTCTTTCCCGCTTAATTAGCTTAATTCAACGTTTTAATCCTCTCGCTTTATGCAATCTGGATTCTGATTGTAGGCATTTGGAGAAACAGAATGAGCTGCTTCAGGATGCTCATAAGAAGATGTCTCATGAATTGCATAGGCTTCAGGTGACTGATTTATTTGAAATTAATTATGAACATCAATCACGTTATTGAAGAAGCTATTAGGGTTCAAATTTTGTAAATTGTGCTGTTGTTTGATTAGTCAATGATTATTGCTATTAGAAACTTCAGGGTACAATGCAACTATGGAGTCTTTGATAATCTTATGGAAAAAGACGCAATTTTTAGAGTGATGAGTATGATATGTTTTGATTTGTAGGTGGAAGAAGAAATGCTGATGCGTAAGTTTTATGAGCTGTCATCTGCTTTGGGCTTGAACAAGAAGGTAGCTTTATCATATTAATCTTTGTACAGTTTCAGTGCGATTTGGCTGTGAATTGTAATCACTGGGAAGTGGGAACTAAGAAGAATCATTCTTTTTTGGTCGCTTGACCCAGAAGAAGCTTTCTAATTTTCTTGCTCTGCATTGTGTATGGTTATGATGACTTATAAGTTAGTGAGATATGCTGATATATAGGTGAATTAATCAGTTGAGAAGATCTTGGCAAATCATGGAAAAGAGCTTAAAGACTTTGAGGATTTTGGTATTCTATTTTGTGTCACTGGAGAAGCAAAGCAACACATGTAGATTGTGATTAAGGAGCGAAAGCATTGTGCCAAATATAAAAAGCCAGCTAGCTACCTTTGCTTCTGTAACTCATTTTCATAATTGTTGCATCCATGATTGCTTTCATCTCCCTTATATTTATTGAAGAATGTTTGCCCTTTGTGTCATATGGTTTAGAATCAATTAAGCTTCCATGCTAAACTGTCTGTGTTCCAGATCCTAGAGCTTCTATTCTTCTAAATTCCCCAAGTTGCAGTGGCTGCCTACAACATCAACTAAACTGTTAGGTTCAGCTTATTGACCTCCTTGGAGCTGATTGGCTCTGTGAATCTGCATTGCAATATTGGCATCTCTGGAACTGATTAGTTCTGAGAATCTGCATTGCAATACTGATAGCTTTTGATGGACAGAAAATATTCAGGGCTTGGAGGGTTTAGGGCAACATGCTCAGCCTTAAAATGTTCTGTCGTACTCTGTATTCCCTCTCCTGAGGAAAATGTTTGGGGTTCAAACCCACCATACAAGATTCGACCTTTCTTACCCATTCACAGTGGAGGCTTTTCCTCTGGGGGCCTGGGCCTCCCCCCACCCCCCCAAAAAAAGAAACTGTGGTAGAGATGAATGCTGCAGTTGTTGAGATCTCTACTGACTGTTTGCCTGTCTAGTTGTCTCCCTATCAATACTTAGGTCTCTCGTGAGCTTTTTGTGCGGTAGTCTGATGGAAGACAGTATATAATTGTTGATTCTTTGCAATTGTTTTGGTTCTGAAAGATGAAATACTTGTATAATCTAGTGCGGCTTTTCTCTTCTCAGAATGTGGTGAGCACAATGGCATCTAATGAAGACAACCAAGAGTCTAACACAGTAGAAAGTATGCCAAGCCGTGAAGGCCAGTAACTTTTTGAGACTATCCTGTATGCTTTGACTGGTCTTGGGCTCTTAGCAGCTCCAGAAGGATCAAGATTGTGTGTTGCAAGAAGACTGTTTTTCAGGATCACATCACAACGAAACTGATGATTCCCAAGAAGGAGATTTCTTTTAGATCAGTGGTCGAATTTGGTTAGAGTTTCAGCAAAGAGATAATCTGAGAGATTAAAACATCTCACTTTTGTGTCTGACACTTGTATCAGGCTTAGGTAATAGGTCGGCCTGTGAATTAGATTGACGAATGAGATCCACAGCTGACCATTTTGCTTCACTGGATCTAATTTCATGGTAAACCATCGACTGATTCAGAGTTGTATTCTGAGCTTATTTTTGCATCATTATAGATATAGAGTAGCTGTGTGCGCCATACAATCAGAGAATTAACTTGATGAAGCTCTATGATAATATGCAAGCTTGAAATTTGTGGTTCTTCCAATGCTGTTTGCAGAGCGTTGGGTCAGCAATTGACCCGAGTCCTAAAATGGAATAGCATACACCCTTGCTAGTCTGTGAGATATATGATACTCTTACACATTTTCAGTCTAAGTTTCAAATTCTGGAACTTTATTTTGCCTCATTAGCAAAAATTTTATTTTTTAGAACTCACATTCCTTCACTTCTCTAACCCACAGAACTCTAATTTGAACCACATAATAAAATATTTGTTATGGATCTACCAAATAATACACAACTTTAAAAAAAAAATATCTATATAATTTTTTTCAAGGAAAAAAGAAAACACCTAAAAAAAGAGGAAAAGGACAACATTGGAGTGGAACGAATTGGGGAATCGCACTCCATACCCACATACATGCTGTGATGCATTCCCCCTTGGCTGGAAAACCCTCACGTCAATGTTTTTGGAACTGTGAGCGTAGCATTGGAATGCATTTTAGTGGCTGGAAATGCTCTTAGAGCAATCCCAATTGTGGCCTCGTGAGGGGAAAAGCAAGAGAGAGAAAGGAGGTGTGGCAAGAGAGTTGCTGCAGTGGCTGCCTCATGGCACGTACCTCACGGGGAAGCTTGGCCCAAGCAGCAAACTTGTGAGGTATTTTTTTATTTTTTAAATATATTTTATTAATTTTTCTTTTTTTTTAATTCAAAAAATAAAATTGTGTATTATAGAGTGGGTCCATGGATATTATTTTATTTGATGAGGCAAAGTTGTGAGCCTTCCACTGCAAAGAGTGAGGATTGTAAGGCAAAAAATTATAGAGAAGTCTGATGTAGCAGTAATAGACCCCCACCGATGAGCCAAAATATTGGCTCACTGCTGGATTTGCTCTTAACATGGGACATTACTCCATGCTTTTTGAAGCATCATCCCTGATCAATCGTAAAGCACCATCACCAGTAGCGGAGCCAGGATTCTAAGCAAGGGGCGACGAGATTGGGAAAATTAAAGGGCGCTTCCAAAATAAAAACATAGAAAGCAGAACAAAGAGTCAAACCAGGGACCTCCCACCCAAAGCAAGGGGCAACCACCGCCCTGCTATGCACTCCTATAATGTGTACTTATGAACTAACTAATATATATCTATTTTTCCTATTCACAAAAATATCTCACATTTAATTTTTTTTTCCCAAAAAGTTGGGGGGTTAATTGACCCCCCTTGCCTCCACATGGTTCCGCCAGTGACCATCACCCTTTTTGATTGAGTGTATCGGCATCTAGTAGGTATTAGATATGAAGTACTTAATCTATCCTAAAAAAGTTATCAAAATTTTTACTTTTAACGACCCACAATACTTGTCAATAACATTATTGGAATTACTTGGCTTTTTAAATTTTTTTGTTGCTGATAGGAAATACACAGAAGACAACAAAATTAGAAGTTTCTCATTATTTTCAAGCTAAATTCATCATTTTCAATCTTGGTAATAGTTGGAGTTGGGTAAATAAGTTACGGTCCCTTATGTTTGTATTTATGCTACGTTTGATAACTTTCGTGCGACGTAGGAAGTACATATGAACCGAACTTTTGAAGATGTTTTTGGCCACTTTTTAACACATTAAATATGCAAGAATCCGACTTTTATTATTTGACAATTAACATTTATAAGAGACAGACTAGAAATAATTGTAGTTATTCACATTCAAATTTAACCCTCTTTGTAGATAATAGAATAAGATAGATGGTATGAGACAAACAAAAAAATTATATATTTTTGAAACTATCGATACACATTTACTAAATATATCGTATCTTAGATCACATATAGTTGGATTCAAATCGTGTGGTGTTTGTGTCTTGTATTGACAATTGTGATTCTTATATTCAATATATTTTATTGCCAGTTAGCTATAAAACAAGTCATCAAGCAAAAATTATCAATTGATTTGTACCTGAGAAAATCTGCAAAACCTTCCCCTAAAAAAAAAAAAAAGAAAATCCGCTAAACAAAATATCGATTGCTACATATAACTGAGTTTCTCCATTATCTCCAAATCTGAGTGGCGCAGGGGAAGTGTGGTGGGCCCATAAGTCACAAGTCTCAGGATCAAAACCTGGCTCTGATAGAAAGAGTAGCTTCCTCCCTCGTTTACTTTTTACGTTCATTTCAGGAGACACAAGCTCAATGCTTCTCCAGTTCCCTAAGCTGAAATCTTTTTCTTTTTTTTTTCCATTTCTTCAGATTTCAGTCAGGGATTTTGGAAAGATGCACTCATCAGTTATTCATCCAATGTTCATAAATTCCTCCCCCCCCCCCCCCCAAACAGGACGAAAAAGGAAGCCAAAAATGCATACATATATATAGGACATGTAAAGGTTGATGCAATGCATAAGATGACGATTAATCTATGATAATTCGTACTTTCTCTAGGATAATGAGTTGCCAAATCGATTGTGTACATGTTTCCAATGGTGTTGAGCCAAGAAGTTTTTTCCATGAAAATCTCACCCAATTTTCTTTGTTCATCTTGATCTTCCCCCCAACAACCTGAACATCACCATATTGTCAAGGTTGTCATTGGCTATTTTGTGAGCGGTATGTCTCACCCTCAATATTTTTTTCACGTTGCCGTGATTTTGATAATGTATAAGTCTCACATATGCTATCTGAATTTCCAATGCTAGGACGGATAAATTGGGAAACTTGATCTAATGTTTATGTTGGATTATAAACATGGCACAGGTCGTAAAATCCCCATCAAGAAAGATACAGACCATGAGATATTGCCTATGATCAAATATTATTTGTTCCAACTTATTCTGTTTTTGGAAAGTTGATACTGCATTTGTATTTGTATTTAATTTCCATTCTTTTAATTTTCATATGAAGAAACTTACGAAGAGTTTAGTCCAAGATCATTCATGTCAAGTTGCCAACATTAGAGTCTGTGTTGAATGTCTGAATTAGGTCTAGGCGTATCACTGTGAAAAATCTTCACTCTATCATTTCCTTGATTCATCACAACTTTGAACACTAAGCCTTTATTTTCTGAAGATGTTTGATAACATATGACATCTTGGTTCACTCTATTTTGCAGGTCCGAATTTGGATTCCGAATGACCTAAAAGATGTCTGATCTAACGCAAATGAGCCCAGCAGAGATCATTCTTCTTGGTTGTGGAATATGTGTGCTGATCACTGTGTTTTTCACCATACAACTTCTATCACAACATTTGTTTTCTTGGAAATACCCAAAGGAGCAGAAGGCTATTGTCATCATCATACTCATGGCTCCTCTATATGCCATTGTTTCCTATGTGGGTTTGTTGGACTTTCGATCAAGCAAGGCATTTTTCATGTTTCTAGAGTCGATCAAGGAGTGTTATGAGGCCTTGGTACATGTCTCGCTAATCCTGTTGTATTCTTTCCCATTATTTTCTCCTGTGATTTGATTTGAATGAACTTATTTTTACTAAAACCTGCTGCTTTATGTGCAGGTTATTGCTAAGTTTTTAGCATTAATGTATAGTTACTTAAACATATCCATAAGCAAAAATTTTGTGCCAGATGAAATTAAAGGAAGAGAAATACATCACTCATTCCCATTGACCCTTTTTCAGGTGATTTTTTGGTTCAGTTACTTGAATGCAAAACACATTACCATTGGCTGTTTAGTGTGTGAAAGATACAGGTGTTCTTTTAGCAACACTTTATTGTGTTGTTACTCATCTGATTAGGCAAAACGTCATGCAAATATGCCGATGTTAAATGTTTAGTAATGCAGAGTGCAATCAGGAACGAGTGAGTACCCAAATGCTCTGAGATGGTTACTGACTAACTATAATGTCGATTGTATGATCAATTGCAGCCTCACACCGTCCGATTAGATCATTTTACATTGAAGCTCCTCAAGTATTGGACGTGGCAATTTGTCGCCATTCGACCAATATGCTCCCTCTTGATGATTGTATGTCAACTTCTTGGGTTTTATACCTCATTGGTCAGTTGGACGTTCACCATCATTCTCAACCTCTCTGTGTCGCTGGCTTTGTATTCTCTCGTAGTCTTTTGTCATGTTTTTGCTAAGGAATTGGAGCCTCACAGTCCACTTGCTAAGTTTATGTGCATCAAAGGGATTGTCTTCTTCTGCTTTTGGCAGGCGAGTTTCTAAGGAGCTTGATGTTCTCAGTTGTTCTTAGTTACTTTACATGTACGGCGTTATTCCCATGGTTTTTTCACAAAATAGACTTGACGAAATTGATCACTAATAAATGATACATCACCCCGAATTAGAACTAATTATCTGACTTGAACCTTTCTTGGCCCTCAATTTACAAAAAACACTCCAAAGTGTAGCTGCTACTATCATTCAATCCCTTTCTTACCTGATGTTCTGTGATCTTCATTTGGATTTTGTGTCACAACTGATCATCTGTTTATTATTATTGGCAGGGCGTTGTACTTGAGATTCTGGTTCTAATAGGTGTGATTAAGTCCCGCCATCCCTGGTTGGATGTGGAGCACATCGAGGAAGGCATCCAGAACATATTGGTCTGTATGGAGATGGTTGCATTTTCTGTTGTTCAACGGTATGCATACAGTGTTGAGCCTTACAGTGGACAAGTTAGTAAATGGAAATTGAAGAAGGACGAATGAGTGAATAAATGATCCATGGAATTTTGGAACTGAGAGATACATGGAGGCTGTATGCAGTGTATTGACAGTTCTGAAAGTTTGATCAATGTACAATTGTGCGTCCCGACAATACCTTATTGTAACCAGAAAGATGTAATATTATTTCAACTAAAAAGGATAGTGACTTGAAAACAGGGTGCTTTAGTAAGAAATTATTGAACCCAAATCAAAGGTTGGAACCCATGTTTATGGTGACTTTCAAGCTGAATGACCTAACTCTGCAGAGGGTTGATGTGATATCAACTGAGCCTATGTTCAGTGTGATTAGGCTTAGACGAGAGCATTGCAAGTGCACATGTTATCCGAACTCCAAATGAACTGGACCCCAATGCATCAACTTCAACATGAATCCATGATACAAGACTGTATTAACCTTGGTACCAATACGGCTTGATTCAAACCACTCATTCACTGAAGACTGCCTTTATATTTGGGTGCTTGTTCGAAGAATATTGAGTTAGAATTGCAAGGTACAAATGAGGGTAAAATCAAGTGGGATAGGATAAAAAACTTCAGGATGTCTTCTTTAAGTGCTATATTGAAATGCCCAATTGTACATTATTTAGAACAACGTCGAAAATCGAAATACAACCGAATAAAAGGGGTGGGGATTGTAATAAAACAGGCTACTCAATCTTTACTAAAAACATGCTGAATTCAGAACAATCCACAAAGAGGAGCTCCACTTGCTGGGTCTTAGTAACATGGTTTTCCTTAGAACCATGCACCAGAGGAAAGGAAACTTCAATTGCTGTCAAGAGGCCACTGCAAGTCTGCAACAGGCTGGTCAAGAGGAGTTGCTCCATTTGTTGTCTGCTTTACACACATTCCCATATGGGACCTGGATTTATGAGCAGAATTGTTTGAAGTACCAAGTGAGACTGTAAGAGCCGGATTGACGGCATAAGAATATACAACCCTTTTCCCACTTGGCCAAACATTTTCGGTTGATGCCTGATGTTGATCATTGAGTAGTTATTTATGACTGAGTCCTTGCCTCCACTGACCTCTCCAAAACAGGACCTGCAGCTGCAGCAGCACATGAGAAACATAAGCTGCCAATCATGAGTAGTGAAGTGAAACATTCACATTCAAAGAGGATTAAGATTGCTTTCTGCAGAATGAAGGCTACCAGATTTCCATAGAACTGAACGCAATTAAGCCCTACATATGAATTAGAAATTCCAAACAGATTACAGTATCTAGACTGCCAAGTTCATCAGTTTTCCGCTATTAGGAAAGAGTGAGTTTCATGGATTCTATATGAACTACTGTTATGTAGAGGCACTCAAGACGAAATGCATCAAAAAGATCTATATGAAATGTGCATTTTCTCATCTTCATAGCTCCATCTACCTTAGTGCTGGGAGCAGGGACTGCAACCTTGCTGCTTATCTGAAAAAACCAACTACAACAGTAACAGGATGGGTATCCTAAAACCCTCTACTAGTTCAAGGGCTTTTTAGATTTAAAGATGAATGAGAAAGAAAATAGTATAAATCAGGTAGAAAGATCAAGGCATCTTTCAGAAGTTCCAGAAACTTTATGGAATAGATTTCAGTGTTTGACCACAGGTAAGAAAATTTCACTTGTGCTGCAAAAATTCAGGTAAGAAGAACGTAAAAAGGGAAACTGCACACCCTTAAAAAGAAGGGGAGAAAAACAACATGCATATATCAGATCCAATGATCCTATAATGAAATAAACATCAATTGACAATGAGATTTGTTCGCATCAACTATATTTGATTATATGAGCAAAACCAAACCAACTTCTTGTTGTCCGTAATGGTGCAGGAAACTCTCTAATCTATGGCAAACATAGTAAAGCATGAATAATTCACAACACAGTCACTCCTCCGGTGCCCTTGATTAGTTTTTATGTTTGTATATCCCAAAGAGGCCTCCAATACATGCGATGGATTCCTCAGGCTGGACAGACTTTCCCAGCTAACTACCTGGTTCCAGAGAAAATCAGAGACGAAAATAGCATGATGCTGAAGAGCAGACAACAGCTTTTATGGCTTGCAGGGGGTAAGGGGGAAATGGGCCTTTGCTAGACCACTTTTTTGTCATGTTGTCTCAAAATATTTCTCATATGAACATGAGAGAACAGAAAGCTTCTTAGAATATATCCTTATCAATGGCGGTACAGACTACATCTGCTCTTATTCTTCGAACTGATACTTTGTTCCTAAAAGACCTCTGGTTTTGATGACTTGTTCTGACATACCTACACAAGATTGGATGAATAGGCCTGCAAATTGTCATTGATGCTCCGAAAGAGTTTGAATAATATGACAGTGTATATTAATATAACAACCATGTCAAGAGCAGAATTCACAGTGGGCTTGCCACTGGCCTACTGCTGCGTCATTGTGTTCATTTGATTAATAACACTGACATTAACAGGAGCCAGAAAAGGTCTCAAAGAAAACTTGTACACGCATGTTAAACAAATATACTGACCTTCTAGAAGCACTTTAGAGCCTTCATAAGAAAACAGGCGTATCGCATTTGCATAGCTTAGTTCTGCGAGTTCTTCATTAGTCATCTCAAGCATGGATGCAACGTAGGTGAGTACATTGTGAATATTAGCCGGATGATTTAGCAATTCTTTCGGCAATTTCAATTCATCTTTCACCTCATTTGACGAGGCATAAGTCACCCTTGATTGTGGATTTTCTCCAAGTGCCTTGAGATCTGGAGGAAGAGATGGATCACCTTCCACCAAGAACAAAGAATTCAAATTACATCTCGGCACAGCATCAGGTGCATCAGTCTCAAGTAAGATTCTGTCAGAAGGCACTGCCTTAAGCAATTTCTTCGCCTTCTGTGGTTTCATTGACATAAGAAACCCAGAGAACGAGAAGAAGGAGCCGAGCTTTGCAAATTCAGGGACCATCTCAGCAGATCCTAAAAACGAGTGGAGAATTACTCCATAAGGAAAAGGCCCCATTGCCTTCATTACCTCAAGAAGGTCACTGAAGGCACAGACACAGTGGACAGAGGCCGGTCTTCTAAGCTCTCTGGCTAGTTCTAGCTGTTGCTTGAACACTTCAACCTGAACATTAAAATCAATCTCCCTGCACCGAGATCCTTTGTCTAGACCAATCTCCCCAACGGCAGCAGAGGGAGTAGAATTGAAGTACTGTCTCAAAGTCGTAAACCAGTCTGGGCTCCTCTCAGTAACATACCAAGGGTGCACACCAAAACAAGGAACAACACAAGGATAAGAGTCACCCATCTGCTTAACCAAATGCCAGTCTTTCTGCGATACACCATTAACCGCAAAATGGACAACCCCAGAATCAAGCGTTGAACGGATTAACTGTGGGGCAAGGTTAAAAATTCTGGGGTCTTGGAGGTGACAATGAGCATCAAATAGCTTCATGGTTTCCTACTTTCCTCAACCAGCTCCTTATTAACTTTCCCACACCTGCAACCTTAACTTCTTCACACTAATAGTGAACTTTCAGCCTGCTATGGCCTAAGAGAGAATCTATCCGTTCAAAAACCGGAAACTAGAAAACTACCTGTTTCATTACCAAGGAAGATAAACCCCTTAAAGCAATTAATACAGCTCGAATACCCAAGAAACAATCTCAAATACACAAGCACAACATTCCATCATGCATATAAAAGCGCCTGCAAAACCAGTCCACAAATCCCAAATTGGAAAATCCCAATATCATTATCTCCTCACACAATCAACATTTCAATTTTGCCAATATCCCATTTCCCACATCAAATATGTGGGCAGGGTTCATATAGCCAATCGAATTTACACAAGTAAAATCTAAAACATCCAATTAGCCTAGAAACCTATTTTTAAAGCAAGGACCAAAAACCCATCTCAAAATTCAATAGTAAATTGAATATTTAAACAAAATACAGTTCCAGACCTCCAACAAGAAATCACAGTAATCGATCAACGCAAACCCAATTCAAAGAATCATCAAGACACAGAAAAAGAACATACCTTGTGCCTTCTCTCCCAAGGTCATGAAGAAGAGAAAAAGCAGTAGAAAGAATTAAACTGAGAAGGACTCTGGTGAACCCAATTCAAAGAAATATCATGAATTGGATAATCGGTGGATTACTGGAGTATCGTTCTTACCCAAAAAAAAAAAGTTTTTCTTTTTTATGTTTCCTTTTAATAAAAAATAATATGGATGTGTTTTGCTTGAAATGAAAATTAAACTTTCCTAATGCCAATAAGGTTTTTTTTTATGAATATTAATTAAACGACTCTACACTATTTATTAGCGACAAGAAATCATCTTATATGCAGTGAGTATTTAACAGTATACTAATAACTATTTAATCCTTGTCAAATCAAATATTTTATTTAACAACATGACACCTTCCCTCACAACTTTAAATTATTATATTATACATACCAAAATTATTCCATTAGTTTTTAAATTATTTGTGGTAAAGCAGTGGATCCTAAATCCTACTCAAACTCATTGAATTCAATCAAATTAAAAGATTTGGGTCAATTCAAATGGAACTTAATTGGTCATAAGAGGTTTTAAGTTTGAGTAGTCATAGTCATATAGAGACACCTTTTCTTCTATGATCAATGTTAAAGATATGTTTTTTCCCCTTAATCTTTCAACATATATAAGTTTGATTACTTCTCCTTTTTTTCATAATTAAAATCCAAGCCCCGTTTTGATAATCATTAAAACAAGGTAATGAAAAAAAGAATATGATCAGATAGCCGAAGGATATTATAACTTATAAATTATATGAAATCATATTTTTATCCATAATTTATCACACGTCTACAATACGCATATCCTATGTCCTTGTGGATATAGTTGATATGATTAGAGTTAACATGGGACTTATTGTGTTGGAGATGTAACAATGATAACCACTATAAATTGATTAAGTAAATTTCCTTGGAACACCTTATGTCATCCTCCTTGACCCATCATGCAAAAATTCAGGCGCGTGTAATAAAAAGAAAAAGGGGGGAAAAGAAAAGAAAAAAGGCGCGTGATCTAGCAACCAGGCTAAGAATCGAAGAAAAGCGAAAGAAAATTAAAAAATTGTTGAAAGCGCCGTTGTCGGGGGTCAACCTCGGGTCACCTGCATGACAGGCGGGGATGTTAAGCGTTGTTGTAATTTCCAAAATAATTAAGCTTAAAATCTCATCACTTATTGCTCTTCAAGCAGCGCCCGTGCGGTACTAGTTGGGTCTGGGGAAGGGTCTATCCCAATGGGTGTATTATAGGCAGTCTAATCTGACTTTATCAGTGGCTGATTCTAAGACTCGAACCCATAACCTTTTGGTCATATTAAGACAACCTTACCGTTGCTCAAATGCTCCCCTTCTGATGATGACTATTGACAATTCGACAATATTAAACAATATAGCATATCAATTTAGATCATCGATCTAGGACACATTTGTGCATCTTGATGCAAGAATTTCTACCATCATCCTTCAACCTATAAACGCTTATCCACTGCGTAGGTTGTATTGCTATTTGGGATGAGGGGGAAATCATCGATACATATATTATTACTAGAATACGACAGTGAATACATTTCATACAAACACCATAGATTTACAATTACCCATTATAAAATTGCACGTGAGATCCTATTAGATTATCATTTACTTTCCTTAATGTAGTCAACAAATACTCAAGTATAATAACTAATTATGACTATTGACAATTTGGTAACACTAAACAATATAGCATATCAATTTAGGTCATCAATCTAAATCACATTTTGTGCATCTTGATGCAAGATTTTTTACCATCAACACATAAAAGCTTATCCACTTTGTGGGTTGTATGGCTATTTAGGATGAGGGGGAAATCATCGATACATATATTATTACTGCTAGAATACGACAGTGAATACATTTCATACAAACACCATAGGTTTACGATTACCCGTTATAAAATTGCAAAAATCCATTATAAAATTGCACATGAGATCCTATTGGATTATCATTTACTTCCCTTACTGTAGTCAACAAATACTCAAGTATAATAATTGATTATGACTGTTGACAATTTGGTAACATTAAACAATATAGCATATCAATTTAGGTCATCGATCTAAATCACATTTTGTGCATCTTGATGCAAGAATTTTTACCATCAACATATAAAAGCTTATTCACTGTGTGGGTTGTATGGCTATTTAGGATGAGGGGAAAATCATCAATACATATATTATTACTACTAGAACACGACAGTAAATACATTTCATACAAACACCATAGGTTTACAATTACATCCTTCATGATAATGCTTGGACTACTAGTCCAACTCTTATTTTCAATAATACAGAGGTTTTTCAAACACTGAGGATAAACATTCCAAACACCGTGGCTTTAATTTATTTTTGGCTAATACACTCAACAATAAGCAGAAAGCTTAAGACATGAGATAGATGCAAATCTGATCAAACCATATAGACATGGCACGATTGGTGTAGTCCTGGATTCATTAGGTGCATCTCCCGGTGGTTTTCTTGCAATAGTAAGGATGACAACAGTCTTTCCCACTAACAACGCAATAAAAACCTCTGGGTATGCATTTCAGAGTTTGTTCATATGTAACTTCTTTGATAACTGGCTTTACAAGCTCTGGTTCGGGTTCGACCACCAGTATTTTCCCATCTTCTATTATGAATTTGGTACCCAAATAACCCACTTCCTTGAGACTTGTCGGCATTTCAGAGTTAGTATTATATTGCTTACTGAATCATATTGATTACCAAATATATTTTATAACTCACTAAATATTCATCATAACTCACTAAATAAATATCATAACTCACTAAAAGAAATAGCACAAGTGACTGAAACTTTTTAAGTATGTCATTATTGTACATTTAAAAAATATTATATTTTAGTTAACCAAACGATTTGGTTTTTTCGGGTGCAGTACCAAAAGATATATCATAGCACATTATAAGCTAAATATAAAATATTGCTCACTAAGCATATATCATAAATTAGCAAAAGTTACAATGCAGCTCACTAAGAAATCGTATGTCAAAATATGAACAAGATTGTGTATGTGCCTACTAAACTGCATATTATATGTTTGTTCGGTTTTTTATTATGAGTAATTAATATTGCTCACTAAATCATATTGGTCATCAAATATATTTCGTAACTCATTAAAAAAACTATTATAGCTCATTAAATAAATATCATAAGTCACTAAATAAAATAATATTTTAGACAACTAGAATATAATTTAGTGAGATTTAAATGCATAATAATATTTTCTTTACTACAGTAGCATATTTTAATGAACTATATAGTATTTTACTAAGCGATACCTGGGTAAATAGTGACCCATTGGTAGTGTAGAGCCTTCTATAAGCCTTCTAGAAGATAGGGGAAGAATTCTTGAAAAATACAATTCACCTTGGTTGTAATTATCTTATCATTTTGACTTATTTTCTGAAGATAATTTTTAAGCTCCCTACTAGTCTACTTGCCTCACTATTGTAACATCTAACTTACTAAATAAAAACACCTTCAAAATATGTCTTGGTATAAAAACAGTAAATAATCCCATAGTATGGTGCACGGACGTCCAAGTTCAAAGGTTGGAGTATTATTGTCCAATATCCTCAAAGTACAGTATGTTATCGTCCAATATCACAATTTTTAATTATAAATTACTAAATCTGAACATTCATCGGCTACACCGATGGGTACAAAAATGAGATTTAATCGGGTTAACCATATCCGCAAAAACATATGGCATACTTAACATTATAAATGTCCAATGTTGTGGATAATTAAAATTTACACAATTTATAAGCTGTACACGCTTTCACTATCCAATCACAGTATTTTTTTTTTAAATTAAGATGTAACAATATGATTTTTAAGGCATGACAGAACACGTGTGGTGTCATGTAGCTATACATTTATCAATCTTTTCTCGAAATTATATTGACTGTTGAAGAACGTAAGTATATGTAACCCTCATACTTCCTATTATTACTTATTATTTGTGTCCTTTCACTTTTAGGGGATTCATGTGGCCAATATTAATCTCCCAAAAAAAGAGACATGCAAGAAGGGTTAGAGAGTGTTTTTTTTTTTAAAAAAAAAAACCTCATGTTGCGTTGTTAAGAATAAATACAAACAACTAACCCTAAAAGGCTTATGTATGCACGCTTAACATTTATTTTGTGCTAGCAACTGAGAAGAGTACATCACAGACTGTGTTATTCAAAATAAACTCCTTAGTCCTTATGAGCTAGGGTACAACTCCACTAGACAATGCACAGTCCGCCGATAATTCCCGGTGGAACGCAAGCAAGTGCGACAGTGCAACATGCAGGTCCAAAAACGGTGTTACAGTAGGATCCCATACCCACGCATTGAAGAACTTTACCTTGTTGGCCTATCTCCATAAATTTGGGTTGGAGTTAGACCATCTCTAGTTTCACACCTGCGCTCATTAGTTCAGGTTTTTTGACAGCGAGTTCTTCAGCTATGATTTTGGCCTTCTGTGGCATTTGTATACCATCATTTGAAACCCCGAAAGTTGGAACTATATGGACAAAGTATAACTATATGTTAGTTGTAAAAAAAACGATGAACGTGATATCTTGTTATATGCATGATCATTACTTAACACTGGTTGTTTAATGAAAAAGAAGGGTATAAATTATTTTTCATAAAATTGCAAAATAAATAAAACAATTGTAAACGTCTTATATACATGATCCAAGTATCCTTTTCTTATGATGTAATTGTACCAAAAATGGTCTCACAATTCACATGGCTTTTACAATAAATAAAAACGTAGTGTCATAGTTTTTGTCCAACTAGTCTGACTAATCAATAATAAAGCTTCTCTTGGACATAGCATGGGAAGAACTCCCAAAAAAAAAAAAAGAAGAGAAAAGTAAAAGCAGAGTTGAAAGCAAATAGAAGGTAAGAGTTAAAGAGATTAACCATTGACGCAAGCTAGGAGAGCGAAAAAGATGGTAAACTTAGGAAGCGAAAACGAAGTCTTCTCCATGATTCCCTCTATTCTTCGTGACTTTATTATTTGCTGTTAAGTGTTGTGCTGCTTATGGAAATGATACAGCATGTCTTGGTGTTTATGAAAAGTTATCACTCTTTTTCATATTTTTAAGGCTCAAAATTGAACATTTTAGGGATGATGGATAGATCAGATGGGCCGAGTGAAAGTAGGTGATAGATGAGGGTGATACTTAACCTGCCCCTATTATTGATCATGTTACGGTAACTGGTAAGTAAAAAATTGCTAAAATTTTACTGCAAAAGATATTGAATAATTTCATAGTATGACCGAACATACAGCATGTTAAGGCTATGACATGCATTGTATGTCTTACCATACAGCTTATTGTAGCACTTTGATGTTACAGATGTTGATATTCAGATTTATCAATCACCTAGAATTTATAGTACATACATCAATCATGAGGCTAACAATTATTCAAATTTATATATATTTAAATAGGTTTGGAGTACTTTATTTTAATAATACCCTCTTAGTTTTATCTTTCTAATCAATGCAGTGATCTTGAAATATATAAATAAATGAAAAATACATATGCAGTTATCTTGATAATATTGGTCTATCAAACAATGGTACATGCATGCTCAATTTTCAAGTAAAAAAAACAAATCAAAAAGCTTCATCAAATTTTATCAAAAACCCTACAGAGTCCAAAAGGAAAACATGGGCTCAACAAAGAAGAGGCCCAATTGTAGTGCCCAACCCAAGTTTATTTTTTCACTGAAAAAAAAGAAAAAAAAATTAAAGCAAAACCAAAAAAAAAAAGCACAAAGCTAGAAATGAGTGGGTGAGCCGGTTAACGAGCCCGGGTGAGACGAGTGAGCTGAGGTCTTGCGAGCCCGCCAAGAGAGACCCATATTTGCATGAAAATTATTTTGAAATCCAATACTCCTTCACAAACTAGTCAGTACAGGCCCATAAGTCTATGTTCTACGATTTATAAAATTATTTCGAAAATACTAGTCAATAGGTTGAGACCTCTACTAGACCGTATAATTTCTCATTTCCAAAAAGTGTCTTTGTACCTGGTAGATCTATTCATGATAATATTCTATTAACGCATGAAATTATGCATAAATTTAAGAACCTTAAAACTAAGACTGCTTGGACAGCTATTAAATTAGACATGGAGAAAGTATACGATAGAGTCAAATGGGATTTTATATTAAAATGTCTACAAGAGCTAGGTTTCCATCCCACTTGGAACTCATGGATTAAACAATGCATCTCGTCAGTTTCGTATTCAATCACTGTTAATGATGAACCTAATAGCCTTTTTATCCCGACAAGGGGGATTAGACAAGGTGATCATCTTTCCCCTTATCTATTTATTCTATGTATGGAAGCCTTAAACAACATGCTTCTAAAAGAGGCTAATGCTCAAAGGTCTGGAATAGGAGTTACGATTTGCCCTTCATCTGTCAAAATTCCATGCCTACTCTTTGTTGACGACTGTCTATTGTTTTGCAAAACTAATCTAGGACGCTGTAATAAACTAAAAAGCATCCTTGACTTCTTCTGATCAACTTCAGGACAGTTAGTCAATTATCATAAATCTGCATTGACTTTCTCGCGTAATGCGACTGACACACAAAAACAACTAGTGACTACAATATTTAATATTCCGCATAGAGAGTCGTTGGGCAAATATCTAAGATGTCCTGTTTTCCAGGGTCGGCCTTCTTCCTCAACTTTCCAGGATATCATCAACAAAGCAACTACCAAATTAGAAGGATGGAAAGCAAGTTGTTTGTCTAAAGTAGGCAGAACAATTCTCATACAATCACATTTAGAATCACTCCCATCACGCACAATGCAATGTTTTGAGTTACCTTCAAGTACTAGCAAATATTTAGACAAATGTAATAGATAATTCTTTTGGAAAAAGTCAAACACAGAAAAAGGCCTACCACTTTTATCATGGGATAAGGCTTGCAGGCCTAAAAGCAGAGGCGGGTTGGGGTTGCGGAAAACAAAAGCTGTCAATAAGACCTTTTAGTGTAAATTGACCTAGAAAATACTTACTAATATTCCTAGTCTTTGGGTACGATCTATGAGGGCCAAGTACCTACGCTCTACAAATCTACTTTGTTGTATACAAAAAAATACGGATTCGCCAGTTTAGAAAAGCTTACTGAAATGCAAGAGTCTTCTACAAAAGGGTATTATTTGGAAAATAGGCAGAGGGGATGAGATCTCCTTTTGGTTTGATAACTGGATTGAAAACAGGAGTTTAGTTGAGATCTTGGGTGTGCCCACAGACAGTGTTGGCCACCCCGAAGTCAAAGTTTGCGAGTTTATTCGGGATAATTTAGAATGGGATGTTCCCAAATTAAGACAATTTCTCAATAATCATCATGTTATACAAAAGATTCAGGGTATCACCATACTCATCCATGAAACTAGTGACTCCTTTTGTTGAGAGGTTAAATAGCGCAGGTAACTTCACCACAAAATCAGCTACAAGGGCAGCTCATGACATACAAGCGCGTATCTTATCACCTTGGTCGTACAGATGGATTTGGAATATTGATACCTTGTCTAGAATCAAAGTCTTCCTTTGGCAACTTTGCCATAATTCCTTACCTGCAAGAAATACTCTTCTTAAAAGGGGGCTTAATATCAACCCAGCTTGCCCCCTCTGTCTAGGTGATATCGAGTCTATAGAACATCTCTTCAAAGATTGTCAAATTGTCAAAAAAGTCTAGGATCTAGCAGCAAAGCATCAATGGTTTCTATCTATCTTTTCTCCTGCAAGAAGCCATGATTTTCCACATTTTATGAACAAAATGCATTCTTCCCACAATCCAAAATTGGAACAGAAATTCTCATTTATTTTGTGGAGTATCTAAAAATCTAGGAATGCTACAGTTTTCAATAATGAAATTTTCAATTCTGTTGCATGCCTAATTCGAGCAAAAAAATCAAATACAGAGTGGAGAATCTGAACTTGTATGTCGGTTGATCAATTTTTTAGGGGACCTTTTTCTTCCCCTACTCCCTCACTTCATATGGTAAGGTGGCATCCCCCTTCACCAGAATTCGTCAAACTCAATTTTGATGCATCCCTCATCAATTCATCAGTAGCAGGAGGCTTCATCATTCAGGATTGGACAGGAAAACTTGTAAAAGCAGGAGCGAGCTATTACGGTGATACATCTAGCTTAGTTGTAGAGGCAAGAGCATTACGAGACGGACTACGAGCAGCAATTCAAGCAGGGTTCAATAAGATAGCTATTGAAGGTGATAACAAGATGGTGATTCAAGCACTGGAAGGAAAGATCCAAATTCCTTGACAAATTTCAAATATTATCAAAGACATACATATCTGGCAGAATCAAGGTATCAATTTTCACATCACCCATATCTTCAGGGAAGCAAATATGGCAGCTGATTGGCTTTCCAAGTTTGGACACTCGGTTACAACGCCCCTCTCTTCAAATACTTGTTTTTCTCTTGCTCTTAGGGCTATTTTGACAGATGATGTAGTTGGGCACACTCTTGTGAGAAGAGGCGTTTAACATCCCTTTGGTTTTATTTACCCTTGTTAAAAAGAAAAGAAAATATTTGCATGAAAAAATTCGAAAGAATTGAATGTCATGAGTTGACTCCAAATTAAATCCAACTTTGATGTAACGATAAATGGTATTCTTAAATCTCAAGAGCCATCTGTACTATTATATAATAGCAATGTTGTGATGATGTGAATTTTTTCTAAATTATCATAAATTAGAGTTTTTAGACCGTTGGATGCAATCTCTCCCTTGATCTCAACCGTTGCTTCAATTTTGCTTATTTAAATAAATTTCAAATTTTCCTAAATTACAATTGGTTTGTTGAGTGATTTTTTGTCGAAAAAGGCAACTTTGTTAATTTTTTGTTAGTTTTATAGATTTTATGTTATTCATAAAATAGACCTTCCAAAGATTTTTTGGGGGGGGGGGTTTAAAGAAGATTAATAGTTTTATTTTTTTATGTGACAATGCACGGGTAACAAATTTTCTAATTTGATAGGGTTCAGGCCTTCTAAAGATTGCACAGTCAGGGCCCTCTAGCATTTGCATAGTGGGTTGTTAGTTTTATAAAAAAAAAATTGCTTATTAAAGTATATTGATTCGTTTTGCTTTTAAAACAATATTAATGGTTTTAGGCAAGTGCTTTGTAATTATAAGAATATTGATCCTGAAATCTCAAAAAATATTACTCCTATAATATATCCAAATAATTAGGAAAAAACTTATCTAGATTATAATTTCCTTAAGCTGAAATATTTTCGAATTTTACACACAGCTTGCTACTGTCCAAATTTCTGTGAATTATTAGAACGGAGAAAACTGTTGAAAATTTTACTGTGGATTTACTACTATGATTTACAATTTTCTGAAAATCTTTAGTGAATTTTAGAGGTGTATTTTATGAGTTATGAATTTTAGAATAAAACTGCTCTGTTAGTTAGTGCACAATTTGCCAATTGTTTTGATTATTGTGAGTTATTGGATTGGAAAAAATTATGAAAATTTTACTATAGAATCTACATGTTATTTGAACATTTTTCAGTAAATTTTTATATATTTTGGATGTTTAATTTGTGAGTTATGAACTTTTTATTAGAATTGCCCTGATTTAGTGCATGGTTTGATCTACTGTTTCAATTTCTAGGAGTTATTTGCTTGGAGAAAAATTATAAAAATTTTACTGTATATTATCTATGATACTTGACTATTTTTTGTAAATTTTCATGAATTTTTGATGTGTATCTTATGATTTATGCGTATCTTATGATTTATCTATATCTTACGATTTATGTATTTTTGATCGAAATCTCCCCTATTCTAATGTATATCTTTGAGTACTGTTTCAAATTTTATAGATGATTGGCTCGAGGGAAAATTATGAAAATTTTATGATGAATTTCTCATAATATTCTGTATTTTTATTTAAATTTTTGTGGATGTAGGATGTGTGTTCTTTAAGTTACTTATTTTTGAGTGGAATGTTATATTTGGAATAATTAGGGGTTGTTTGTATGCATAAATGATATATTGATCATGTTTGTGATGATTTTAGGCATTAAAACAATAAGGTATTGTCTCTTATTTCATCTTCTTACTAGGATGTTTATATTTTTCTTGCACTCATTTTTCTTTTTATATTTTTGTAATTTGTATGAATTAAAATACAAAAAAGAATATCTCTTCATCGATGCCCTAGATACACTCTCATATTATTAAATATTTTTTAACAAATTAAGGTATTTTTTAACTAACTTTTAAACTATTAATTTTATCTAATTGCGTGTGTGCATGTGTATATGCTTTTGATTCTTCCATTATTGTTAGATGTTGTGAGATTTAATTAATATTTTTATTACTTGAGAGTGTGTGTGTGTGTGTATGGGCGCGTGCGTGTGGGCGCGTGTGTATTTGTGTATGTGTGTGTATGTGTGTGTGTGTGTGTGTATATATATATATATATATATATATATATATATATATATATATATTCAAACTGTCTACTGTAACATGCACCGTGCAAAGCACGGGTCCAAACTAGTACATTAATAAGAGAAAAAGTAAGATAGAATAGAATTTTAAGAGACTATTATCAATCATTAGGTTACGCTCCAATGTAAGAGGTCGAAATGATTATTGTATTATACTTAACTAAAATAACTAGGCAAAGAAAATGTAATCGACATGACTATTCCATACATCGCATATTGATAAGCAAATAGCCAAAACAGTATTGCAAAATATTATAATTTGATGTGACAAACAATTGAGACTTGGTTTGGGGTGCGCAAAGCCGGGTTCAGTCATCCATTTAGTATTCTTTTTTGTTGCCCAAATAGTATTGCAAAATAATCGACATGACTAGGTTCGGGTGCGCAAAGCCAAAATACGAAGGCCCTGAGTTACGTGTTGGGTCTTAAGAATAGACATTCCTCCAGTTTTTGCACAATGTGCATGATTTATAATGCCACTGGTGACACCCTTGCGTTTGTCAAGGGTGTAGACTGGGATGGCGAAATTGCTGGAGGCGATTGCGCCCCGACACTTTGAGAACAATAATAGCTACAAATAGTTAAGTTTGAAGATTCATCGAATGTGTCAACAGATACAAACAACATCTTATGAATTAACAATAGACATATTATTTAGATCATTTTATTAGTATGAAAGAATTAGACAATAACGTGATTTTTTACCATGAGGTGAGCAGTAACATCGATTCTTTTACTATCTGATTCATATTGGTACATGATATAATAATAATTAAGTGCTTGTTACCATAGTCTCGTAGATTTAAATTTGATATGACAATAACGTGATTGGATCGATTCATATTAGGGCTGATACAGATGTGCGAGAGAAGGAGTACTTTCCCTCAAAATGGGCTTACATACGAAGTTTGCTGGACACAGCAAAAGAAAATCAGCAAGGATGAGACCGACGAATATTGCACATCGACTGTGGGCATAGCTGGCCTCTCTATCACTGAATTCATTGCGATTCTCGAATACCAACATGCCGCGTGACTACGGAAATATTGTTATCGCCAATCAAATCTCAGGTTTGAACATTATGAATGAATAAGACCTAAGTTAAGAGAGATATACCTTTTTTGAGGCAGCAGTAAAATCAATGAAATATCCGATATTGAAAGAAAAACATTCAAGCTAAGACACTTCCATAAGATACTTCGAGGTTTGACAACTAATCGAACAAAACTAACACAGGTTACTGTAAGTGGTTTGACACTAATTCCTCTTGTGCAAAGTTTCGGATTCGAACCTTATGAATGAAGAAAATCTTTGATGAAAGAGTTTTATTCCTTATTAGACAAACAATAACTTTACTCCAATGAAATGCAGGATCGAAGAGCAAAAAACATCTAATGGAACGAAGTGGCCCAGAAGTATGAAAAATACTATTTACAGGCTTCGGGTTTCAGTTTCAGTTTGCTTATTTTTCAATCGACCATGTCAACCTCTTCAGGCCCATATGCATAACGGTAAGGCCCACTCTGTTTCATGAATTCTGATATCCCAAGGCCCAAATCATAATCGCGCTCAAAGAGAAAATTCAAAATTACATGCAGAAGGGTATTCACATGGTAAGCTTACACGAAAAAGATCCACCCCATGCCAACGTGCCGCGTGGCCATCACGTAAGACATGGACGGTGATTAGCTGCTCACTGATCTTTTCTTTATCGCCTAAAACAACAGTAAGTGTCAAGGTGTAAAATCAGTCACTATCTCGTAATTACTGCAAATCAAGGAAGTACTTAAGTCAAAAGGATTGATCAAATTAAGGTCAAATGGCAGATTAACAGAAAAGCTTGACTTTAAGTTTCAGCCGTAATTTTCTCTTTCCCCACCGCCCATAACCGAAGTAACTGGCCGTATTGTCGGAATTTATTAAGTTATCTCTTTCAATTGCTGGACACTTGCTACCTTAACAACAGCTTCCATGCAATTTCCTCCAGCTTGCATGGATAATTCGAAAATGACATATTTATATAAAACTTAATAGAGGTGCTACTAAAAATAAGGCGGACTAACCCTATCTGCTTATCTACCACCCCATCCCCTTGGTCACTATCGCATGTTGGGACTTATTGGGGCTGATGTGCTAAGCTCGTCACGCATAATTTTTCATGTAGCTTCATGAATAATGGAGGATATAGATGACAAACATCTATGGAGAATTCAGGCTTTCTGTCATGTGAGCTGATTTATATTGTCTACAAATATGTCGAAGTCACGGGGTGTTGACGTCTTATTACTGTGACTTTTTTTCTTATTTTTTAGACCACAAATATATATATATATATATATATATATATATATATATATATCTGAATTCACTTCAAAAAATTACGAGACCAAATGACCTCATTCTATTAACATTGACTTCACGAATGATAGTTATATTGTTACTTTGGGACTACTTTAAGCTCAATGGACTATAACATAGATTGACTACAAGGGATTGTAGACAAGTTATTTTAAAAAATAAATAACATTCTTCAATTTCATGTATAAATTATTGAATAAATTTATATACATGACTCATTTAATATCTTAATCTCCTCAATTTCCATACAAGTGAGATGCACACTGAAAATTATTGTTGTTTTTTATCCACTTAATGAAATAATCAAAGTTCAAATTATTTTTTTTAAAAAAAAACAGATTGATACCTAGATTTGCACTTTTCGTGTTTTGTTAAATAATTGTAAAGTGTATTCAGTATTAACAGCTAGCAAGTGAATCCGATTTACTATTAACTTCCTCCAACACTTTTACGTGGCAAGAGCCCAATAGGCATCCAACACTTTTTGACTATGTTCAGGATAGTCTTTACTATAGCGATAACTTCTCCGAATTAATTTTACAGTACCTGTGATTTGTTTCTTCTCAGTTGTGCCCTCTTCTAGACAAAGGGAGCGATACCTCAATTCTATTCCTTGAATATTTTGTGAGTTTCTGATCTTTACAAAAGTCTTATGTGACAACCAAAAATCTACAAGGTTAAATTAAGAACATATTGAATCCTAATGGATATTTCTTCTTTAGTTTTGTTCTATATTCCTTAAGGTCATATAATCAAACCGTCCATAGAAATTTCTTTTTAACAATTATTGGTTCCGTCATACAATCATCTCACAACCATTTTAACAAAAAGTTTAAACAAATTGCTAAATGTTCAAGAGATGTTTTATATATACTTTAATCTACCCTGTCATGTGAATACTCTGTGAACTTGAATTATGAATACTGTAGAAAAGATCACTGTTTAACTTGCGTAATAGTTTAATGTAAAAATTGAATTCAGACTCAAATTTAAGACGTTTTGGTTAAAATGCTCTAATATCGTTCACGCATGGCATTAAAATAATATTTTGAGACGCTATTTTATGCCCAAACTAGTGAAAATGTGAGGGGGCATGAGAAATAAGGAAACTGATTGAAAAATTAAATGAATAAGAATATAAAATTAACCGTACATACGACCTCAAATTACATTATATAAGGCAAAAAAATCCACCACCACAGTGAGCTTCCAAACTAGTCGGGGAATTACAAACCAAGTCAAAAAGCAATAACTTTATTATTCTACAAGACTTTACTTGGATTTTTTAGAAGACAAAGAAAACGCACGCTCGATTATGGTGACATAAAGCAAATGAGCTTTTTACGTAGGTCAAGCTTCTTTTGTGAAATTTCTTCTTCATGAAGTATAAATCTTATCCATTCCCCTTTTTCACTATAGTAACTTTGTTGTTAGCCAATACTCGTTAAAACAATTAAAAAGGACAGTCTGGTATATAAGTTTTTTGCATTTACGCAGGGTCTAAAGACGGACTTCACCCCAAATGGCGAATTGTAGGCAACCTAACCTAACTTTATCAGCGGCTGATTTCAAGGCTCGAATCCGCAATCCTTTGATCACACGGAGACAACCTTACAGTTGCTCCAAAACTCCCTTTCTTTCTCTAAAATGACTCAACATATTTATTATTCCCACACCTGTCAAAAAAAAAAAAAGAAACAGAGGGGGATTCTCCATTGGAAAACTGTCGTTACCTTACCTTCTCTCTCTCTCTATCTCTCTAAAGCCCAACTGCCCTAACTAACTAGTCAACAGTTCACTTTGTTGGAATTTAAGGATTTCTACCTCCACCGCCCATTATCATTATCCTCATTAACTGAAATTGCCAGCAAACTGTAATGCAACTGCCACTTGGCCTGAGTACATTTAGCTCTTGTTGCGTACGACTTGTTGCCCATTATTCTTACCACAAAATAAGTGGTCGCCTTTATTTTCCGCTTTCGTTTTTTGGTTTTCAGTTAGTGAGACTTTCAATGCTATTCAAATACTGTGAGTATCTAATTGTCTGATGTATTATATAAAATATTATAATTGGTGAATTTAATCTATGTGTACATTCATTATAATCTTCAATATACTAGTGTCTATATTATATAAAATAAGCGAATTTAGACACAAAAATAGTTCAATTGTAAAAACTAATGTTTCATCTCCAATGGCAATTAGAAACAAGCCGTATACAAAAATAAGTGGATTGTACAAAATTAAAATTTCACCTCTAATACCAATTAGAAACAAACTAGAGAACCAAAAAAAGCATCTCTAAAATACCTTCTTTCCAGTTGAATTAGAGACATAACTACCAATGGTCCACCTATACTTATCACTCCATCAAAATTATATGATAATTTTTATACCTATAGTTACAAATTTTTGGCCAAAAAATAGCTAGCTAATAACATACAAGTAGAATTTGGTGGATTAATGGGTGGAAGACTTGCTTTCGATAGTTTATAAATTTATTAAATATAAAACCATAAATTTTAACTTCTGACGTAGGCCCTGTTCTTTTCGTTGATAAATCTCAATTATCAACTTCAACGCATGCACTTCAAGTCACTTTACAAATTTCAATAAAAAAACACAAACTTTAATTCACTTTAACCAACTTCAATCCACTTCAACATATTATTTTAACCAACTTCTACCCATCATATAAAAAATATACCAACTTCAACAAAAAAATATTCATTGTAACCAACTTCATCCATTTTCAAACCTCTATTTTTCAACAAAAAGAACAGGTCGATAATATTAATTATTTTACTGATTAACCTCGTCCATGTCCATTAGTACGACAGAAATTGAAGCAGCGGACACAAATGTTAAAGTCTACATGTGTGGGAGTTTCCTTCGAACAAAAATTCCTAAGGAAGCTTCACACGTCTTGCTTGCCGCCCATTTTGTGATGTAATCTCACCTTTGTCTTGATAATATTTTAGGGTTTTAATATAATTTTTAAATCTGCAAATTTCCTGGAGAGTTGCAAATTCATATTCAGCAGGGTTATGATTATTGTGGGATCTAAGTCAACGTTAAAGTCAAGAGTTTGGCATTCACACTTTGATTTTATGTGTTATTTAATTGTGTTCAAGGCTTCAAGCTAAACGGCATAATGTGGCCTGCCCTGGACGAATTGTAAAGTAAGACAAGGACAAGCTAGGGATAATGGAATATTCGTAGGCCAGGAGTTACATTCTACTCCACACAATATATGTCAATTTTGCCATACAGTGATACAGATAATTTATAAGGAAATCTTGTCCCTTGAAAGAATGGCTACCTATATTATATTTTTATATTTTTTATAGAAAAAAATATGTATATTTTGCCATGCGCCGTATTTAACTTCTATAAAAGTAAAGATAATGTCCTTCCAATTTTAATTTGTTAATGTTCTTGATGTTTACATCGTAATAACTTGCATATAACTAATCCAACCACACATATTTAATTAGAATGCCATAATTATCGGATATACATAGAAAAGGGCATAATTAACTTAATTAATTAGCAATGATAATGTAGGTATAAATTTGTGGTAATCTCATATGTTTATGGGTCAATGTTACTTTGTCGGCACGATAATCATGCACTTCCTAACTTATGCATATTATATAAAAATTTAGGTGTTTTTATCTTAGTACTATATCAAACTATGTGATTGTAAGTGGTGATCATATCATAATAAAATATACATAACCATGAAATTTGATAATAACTTACATTACAGAATTGATGATCAACTAGGTACCAAATATCTATTTTTTTTCCTCCTACATTGTTACTAATTGGCGATATCTAAATATTTTTAAATTTTAAATCCTGTGCTCTACATACTAGTTTTAGAAAACAAACAAAAAAAGGTAACTACCTACATAAAAGTGATGAACTAATATATATATATATATATATATATATATATATATATATATATGCAATATTTATCCAATTAAAAATTATATAGTTAGTTGTAGTCATTCTTAATTTAGTTCAACCACTCCTTGTATGGTAGAAGAATAAGAAACGGACATCGAATGTCAATCCTTTTCCACTCAAACAACAAAAGCAGGAAAATTCAAACGATCGAATTCATATTGGATGGGTGGGGGTTTGGAATTTTAAATTTGAAGTTAAAGGAAGTGCTTTGTATCATATCAAGTACGAGTATTTTTAACCTACTTTTCCAACAGAAAAGACGGCTTTTAGGATTGGTGGGTGCAACTGCAGAAAAAAAGGCACTAAGAGATAGAATGGTCGGCAAAGGGGTGGGGCCGGCACGTGCAGGGTGCATGGACCCTTCCGGATCCCATACCCTCCGCTGAATGATAACGCTCGCATTTTTACATAAATTGACCGTTTTGGGACTCACTTTTCTTTTTCTTTTTATTTTTCCTATCTGATTAGGTCGTTTGGAGAAATTCTAAAAACATACTGTTGCCACACAAAAGTACGCAAACAAGATATGAGCTTGAAAAGTCCGTAACTAAGATATGAACTAATCTATTATACGGCTTTTGACATTTTATAATTAGGCTATGTCATGAGTACGATTTTACTTTCTGTTTTATTTTAAATTTTAGATAGATAGATAGATATAAGAACATCTAAGAAGTTGTAAGGAGCTGTAAGGAGATGTAGGAAGCTGTAAGGAGTTGTAAGAAACTATAAGGAGCTGACAAGGATAGATATAAGGAGTTATTAAATTGTAAAAGAGTTGTATAGTATAATTTGTTTTACAATGAACGTTTTGGATGAAAAATAATAATATTAAAATAATATACTTATTGAAAAAAAATAATTAATTAAGTTAATTATACAACAATAAAATATATTAATCCCTATAAATTTGGTGAATAAAATTTCGTCCACTTGAGGTGATTTTTTATATGAACATTAGTTTGATCGAATAAGCAAAGTATAACAACAAAAATAATTTTTTTTTGGACAAAATTGAATACAACTCTTCAAATAAATTCCTAATTTAAGTAAATAATGTTTAATACAAATAAATGTATGGTCATCTATAATAATATATATTTTATGTCGAAACTCAAATATAATTTACGTCATTATATTATGTTTTTATGTTTTTATAAATGTTGTGTTCATAAGATATTTATAAATTTTGTATATTGGTAGTATCATTAAAAAATATATATATTTATGTAACTAAAATAAATGAATGTTATAGAAAATCTATGAGATGTAAGAAGATGTATAAAGATGTAAGGAGATGTAAGAAGATGTAAATAGCTGTAAGGAAATGTAAGAAGCTGTAAAAGATATGTAAACTCTTAGCTAAATCCTAAAAAATACAAAATACAAAATACAACAGAGCCTTAAAATTGCATATTTGTTTGCTTGTGTTATAATATTTGTTTAGTTTTTATCCTAAATTATGTTGCTAATGAGCTACCACCAAATATTAATTATAAGGATGGAGTTCTTTTAATGTAGCATTTCGCCATGAATAAAATTAGGGGTGTTCATGATTTGGGTACTCGAACCAAACGTGATCTTAGTTCGAGTGCTCGAAATTTCGAGTCAGCAAAACCGTGAATCATATCCGAGTCAAAATGAATATGTTATTCATATAAATTATTATGTACAAATTAACTTCATACAAGATGCACATCATAATATATTACCATATCCTTTTTGGAAGACGTCTATTTATAACAAAGCTAGAAGAGATATTGTTCCCAATTGTATAGAGGAAGAAATAAATTTTAATTAGCTAACCGAAGGAGATTGCATTCTAACTGGTCGGCTGGCATGGATAGTGGATACCAGGAAAAGGAAGCCTTTGTCTTCAAGTTTCAATACCTTGCACTTGATACTGAGATGTCTCACAAGTGACGACGACGAAGCCTTCAAAAACTCCAACTTGAAGCCGTCATGATTTTCTTTTAAATTTTAAATGGAAAATAGCGTAAAAAGACCCACTTGCCTGAAAATCATTTTTGGAATCTGCTGTAAATATGAAAATTTATTAAATCAAGATTTCTCTTCTTTTTTTATTGTTTGGGACAATAGGACACTATAAATATAATAGTTTTAAATAATGGAATTTTTTTATCACTAAAATATTTAAAAGGAGAACTTATAATTGTATTTATAATATCAAGCTTCCAAAAATTAAATATGGGTGTCACTAAATAACTAAATTTTTTATTTTGTAAGTGAATTATTAGCATTTGTCACATATGTTTACGTAACAATGTAATTGAATGGCTATATATTTCATTATTAAAAAAAAAACACTGCACACTCCTATTGGGGGGGGGGGAATCTGAGCTAGAATAAGTAATATTTTGTAAAACATACTCCTGAAACACAACATATTGTTAGATCAGATAAAAGGGGCTGATGTTATGCTTAAAATTCGCATTCTGTTTTAGATTGTCTTTAGTTAAACAACAGAAGATTAAAAAGAAGTAGTTATCTGTTTGATATTAACCATAAGAATTTTTCATGTTTAATAAAATGTGTTCTCATAAAATAATAAATAAAATAGGAGCAGAGACAAAAAATTCATTTTAACTATTTCATTTTAAATTCCCTGTTAAGTAAGAAGAAATTGCTAATACACATCTGCCCATAAAACATTAAAACCCCCAATTTGCCCAACTTTCTGTTAAAAGGTTAAAAAACCATCGTTCAAATACGACCGTCCGATCCCCACTGCATCACCACCCGATCCTAATCCAACGGTACTAATTCTTCAAAGTTCAAATCAACAAAAGCCGCGTCAATCAAACCCCACGTTGGGCCCCACCCTCCCAACCTCTATATAAAATCCACTCCATCACCACCTGTACCCTGTGCTTCATTCTCCCTCGCCACTCTCTCTCCCAAACAAGAAAATCCCTCCCATTTCCTCTCTCCTCAAAAAATGGCGACTGGTAATACTCTGATACACTCACTCAAAATCATCCTCATGTCTTCCGGAGCTCTCTTCATCGCGGCTCTCCTCTCTCTCTCCTTGAATCCGCTCTTCACCACCTCCGCCTCCGAATTCCCTACGCTCTGGTCTACCCTCAGCGCCTGGCTCCGACCTCCTTACCTCTACGTCATCATCAACGGCATCATCATCACCATCGCCGCCTCCTCCCGTATGCACCAACGCCACGAGCCGTCACCGGAAGATACGCCTCCCAAGATGCCGCCGCCGCCGTACCCTGTCCGAACAGAGCAGTTCTCTCTGTACGAGTCTGGATTGGGCTCGCTGGCGGAGGTCGAAGGTTCCTACTACGGCGGTGTTTCCGTGAAGGATGTGGATGTTGAGGTGCTGAAATCAGTGGTTTCGGCGGAAATTGAGGAGAGAGAAAGCAGGATTGTTGAGGAAGTGAAGGCTCCAGTGGTGGAATTTGAGATTGCAGAAGCGGAAATCGGTGATGAGACTGAGGAATCGTCGTCTGCTACTGATGAGATTTCTATGTATACACCACCGTCGCCGCCACCGTTGAAGAGGCAGCAGCCAGTGCCATCGGAGTTCTTCTCAGAGAGGCCGCCGGTGTCATCGAGGTTCGGTCACCATCGGCGACCTGCGAAAGCTAGTCCTGGCGAAGGTAAGCTTGATCAGATATTCTGGAGTTGTCCAACAAAAACAAAAAAAAAAATCATAAGATTTTTAGGCAAACAGCTACAACGTAGTGAAACTTTTATCTAAAATTTAAGCAAATTGTTTACATACAATTATAATCTACAGGATTTGTATTGGTTCGTGTTTGTCGGCTTATTGAATTCTAACTTTAGATTAATCATGATTAAGATGCAGTTGAAATTCTTGATCAAAAAGGGGGGGGGGGGGGAGATGCAGTTATAGTCAAGTCAGTGTAATTTTAGCAGCTGTATTTACCATGTCTTATTAGGCGCAATTAAATCGTATTTTACTTTCATATGATTAGCTGCTAGACAAATTATACTTTGTTTCTACCAGCTTCAGACAAATTGAACATTAAAATAGGGGAGAAAAAAAAAGTAGTTCAAATGTTGAGCTACCTAATTTGTCATTATCAAAATCCATTTAAAAGTTAAAGTTTTATCACTTTGGTCTATTCATTTTTAATTTAAAAACAATTTTGTCAAATTTTGTATAAATTAAACTAAACTTACTTTACTAATTGAACTTCTTTTGTTAAAATTTAAAATTATTGTTATTGAAGTAAAATAAATTCAGTTTATTTTTAATGAATTGAGCTCTTTTTAAAAAAAAAACATAGCTGAACTGAATTTATTTCTAAAAAAAATTGTTATGAATGATGAATGATGATTATGGCCCTGTTTGGTAAACAACTGTTAACTGTTAGCTGTTAGCTGTTTATATTAGCTGTTAGCTGTTAGCTGTTTGAATTAGCTGTTTATGTTAGCTGTTTGAATTAACTGTTTTTAGAAAAAGTGTTTGGTAAAAATTAGCTGTTTTTAAAAAATATGTTGGTAAATTTCATTTATGCCCTTATTTATGAATTAGTTTTTAATGAGATGTGTGTAATTTTTTCAAACTTATGGATAATTATGTCATTTCTACAAAAAGTTCTTCTCAGAAGGCTAATGGGAATAGCTTTTTCAAAAAGAGCTTTTTGGAGCCAAACAGCTCTTTACCAAACACCCTTTAGCTGTTTGACTTGATCAAAACAGCCAAAATTCTCTCAAATAGTTATTTTTTCTCAAAAAGCTATTGCTATCAAACACCTCCTATACCTTAAGGGGGGGGGGAAATTGTGACAGAACTTGATTTGCTTCACCTTTTAGTAATTTATGTCTTCCTTTGATTAAAAAAAAAAAACAAGAGATAATAAGTGGGTCCATTGAACAGGTGGAAAAGCATTGAGGAGAGTGGCAAAGCCGAAGAGATACGAGACCTTGGAGAACACTTGGAAAGCCATAACGGAAGGCCGCGCCATGCCGTTAACCAGGCACTCGAAAAAATCAGATACGTGGGAGAATCACAGCCGTGACATCAACTTCCTGGACTCCTCATCTGATGATCCGGCGGTGAAGAAATCTGAGACGTTCAAGGATCGCACCAATTATGCGGCGCCACCTGTCCCCGCATCCAGGCTGAAGAAGGAGCCGTCGCTGAGTCAGGAAGATTTGAACCGCCGAGTGGAAGCTTTCATCAACAAGTTCAACGAGGAGATGAGGCTGCAGAGACAACAGTCCATCGAGCAATTTATGGATAGGATTAACCGAATATAATTTATGGTTAATATTGTTTCAAATATATTTGTACATTAATGTTATTAATTTTTTTTTTCATTTTATAGGGGTAAAATCAAATGTGTAAATTAAACACCATTGGGTCTTGTTTTGTTTTTTTTTCCCCCTGTTTTGTTGTCAGCTTTACAAGTGTGGTCGATATAGGGGCCAAAAAAAAAATGCCAAGAAAAGACGGATAAAGGTGGTCTATGCAAAAAAAAATTTTGGACTTTTTTTTTTGCATGGAAAAGGTTGGAAATTTTGTAATCATCCTTTCATGTTTAGTTGATGAAATGTAGTTTCTTTTTTTTTTGTGATCTTCTGTAATTGTTTTTCATCATTTGTCAATCAAATTTTGCTCCAAGCATGATCTCACGGTAGTTGCATGTATGTATGTTGCTAACGTCAATTTTATGCCGTACATATTCTTAAGAATATATGCCCTTATAAATCATATAAGTAAGTATATATTATAATATTTGTATTTGACAATTACACAATAATGAAATATGTTATATGGTTACTATAAGTACAAATTGAGATCCTGGGTGTGCCCGAAGATAGTATTCCCCACCCTGACGCCAAAGTTTGCGCATTTATCCGGGACAACTCCCAATGGGACGTTCTCAAACTGCAACAAATCCTCAATAATCACCCTGCCGTACAGAAAATACAGGGTATCACTATACCCATCCATGAATCTATTGACTCCTTTTGTTGGGGATTGCATAGCTCCGGTACCTTCACTACTAAATCAGCTACATGGGCAGCTCATGGCATCCATTCGCCTAACTCATCTTCATGGTCTTATAAATGGATTTGGAATATTGACACATTGCCGAAAATCAAAGTCTTCATTTGACAACTATGTCATAATGCTCTACCTGTAAGGGGTACTCTTCTTAGAAGGGGGCTTATTCTCACCTCAGTTTGCCCCCTTTGTCTAGGGGACATCGAGTCTACCGAACATCTCTTCAATGATTGCCCAATGGTCAAGAAAGTTTGGGAGCTAGCAGTAAAGCATCACTGGATACCATCGACCTTCTCTCCTACAGCTAACCAGGATTTTTTGCAGTATTTATACAGGATACATTCCTTTCACAATCCAACCTTGGAACAGAAAATTTCATTTATCTTGTGGAGAATTTGAAAATCTAGGAATGCCGCAGTTTTCAATAATGATTTTTTTAATCCTGTTGTGTGCCTAATTCGAGCAAAAAAAGAATATGCAGAATGACGAATCCGAACTCGTTTGTCGGTTGACCATTTTTGAAGGGGACCTTCTTCCTCCCCTCCTACCTCACCTCATCTTGTGAGGTGGCATCCCCCATCACCGGGATTCGTCAAGCTCAATTTTGATGGATCCCTCATCAACTCCTCCGCAGCAGGAGGCTTCATCATCCGGGATTGCACGGGCAAACTTATGAAGGCAGGAGCACATTTTTATGACAATTCATCTATCCTAGTTGCAGAAGCAAGAGCATTGCGAGACGGACTACAGGCAGCCATCCAGGCTGGGTTCAAGCAGATACACAGTGAAGGTGATAACAAAATAGTGATTCAAGCACTGAATGGACAAACTCAAACTCCTTGGCAAATATCGAATATTATTAATGATATACGTATATGGCAAACTTAAGGTATTCAATTACTCTTCACCCACATCTTTAGGGAAGCAAATATGGCAGCAGACTGGCTTTCCAAGTTTGGTCACTCAATTTCAGCGTCCTACTCCTCAGATATTTGTTTTTCTCCTTCTCTTAAGGCTATTTTGGCAGCTGATGTAGTTGGGCATACTCTTGTGAGAAGAGGCGCTTAACGTTCCCATTGTTCTATTTACCCTTGTAAAAAAAAAAGTACAAATTGAGAGTGAGGAATACTTTTGGTTTTAAGAACCTACCTAAATTTAAAAAGTGGTATCTGATTATTTGCGTTGCATAAATATCAGTACAAACGATAATTATGTAATTTTTATTTATTTCTGAAAAATAGTTAAGAAATTGGAATAGTTGAATTTTTGAATGAAAAAGGTTTTTCATTACTTTAATTTAGGCTTGCTCGTTTTAGTCCAAAGGAAAGAAATGTAACTTAAAAAATGGAAAAGTTGGAAGAAGTTGAAAATAGCTAAATTCAATGGAGTTGAAAAAAAAAAAAAAACTTGATATGTATGCGAGCAAGGCGAGGACGAAATTAGGAGGAAAGTCTAGTCGTTCTAAATTTGTTTTTTATACAAGGTTGATTAAATTTCATAGTAGGGGCGGCCATTAAGATTTCCACCTAGAGTCCTATTTTATAGAGCTCATCATATCACATCCATAAAAGTTCTATTTTTAAAATTAAACTTGTATTTTTTTCCCCTCTTCAACCCATTAAAATCTAATTTGGAAAACACAATAAAATATTTGTCATGAATATACTTCATAACATACAATATTTTTTTAATCACTTAAAGATTTATTTTAAGGGGAAAAAAGAAAACACAAAGAAAATCACAACACCACAAAAAAAAGAGGAACAAGTGAAGGAACTGCAGAGGAACCCACCATGTGTGCCAGCTCCTTCGTTCTATGCGTTGCAATGGCTAAGAGTGGAACCCAAGTCCCATGATTGAAACACATTTTCGACACTGTGAATGCTCTAAAATGTCTGAAAAAGTACATCCTGATAACGACTAGACCAGATGAAGCTAGTCATTACACTATTCCCAGTATGTCTCATGTTTAGTCATGTATTCAATATAATTGAGCTTATAATTGAAAGATTAGAAAATGATAACTAGACATTTGAAATGATACATGTTTCTGATCATTACATCTGAAGTTATATGATATGACCAGAAATGACAAAGCCAATTGTAACTTGTAAGTAGAGTACCAATGTGTCATTTTATCCAACCCGCATAAGGCCTCTTCTTTTAGTTAACAAAGAATTGGCATCAAATGTGAAAGAATAAAAATAATAGAAAAGGAATGGAAAAGAAGAAAAAAATAGTATGAAATGGAAAGAAATGTTATACAATAATATAGAATGGAAAGAAATAGGAAATTTTTTAAATTTTGATCAAAGCAAATTTTTTTAAAGATATAGTGAAAATGATAGAAGGAAATGGTAAAAAATGGGTTGAAATAGTAAAAAATATGATTTTTCTCAAAGGGTGGAAATGAATGGGAAATGAACGAAAATGAGTGAAAGAAAATAGGAGGGGACATGAGGCCCCATTTACTCACATGACAAAAAGGCCCATAAAAGAGATGTAGATTGAATACACGAACAGGGGATCAATATATGGATAATATCCAGTCATGTATTCATTCACCAGTGTATGTTTAATTTTTTAATTATTTCAGATGTATTTGTTTCAACATTAAATCTCTGTTCTTTTCATATGTTATTTTAAATTTGTTAATCTCAATTCATTTTAACATACTTCAATCAACTTTAAACCACCTAGAAAAAAAAAAAAACCCAACTATAATCCACTTTAATCCACTTTAACCCACTTCAACAAGCTTTAACCAGCTTCAACTCACCCCTTCATAAATTTAATAATTAGTAAAGTATCATGTGAGATTTAATTATTTTTGCAAAGTAGTATGATTTGAAAATGGTGAAAATTTATAAGTAGGTTGGGATGGGTAAAATGGTAAAGTAGTTTAAGGTATGTTGAAGTAGGTTGAGGTGAGATGAAATACATTGAAATGGGTTCAATTTTGTTGATCTGATGAATTAAACTTTGTTAAAGTAATGAAAAGAGGTTGAAGTGGGTTGAAATTGGTATTTTTAAATTAACTAGATACGATTTCATTTTGTTGATTATCATAATGCATTAGGTAGTATTGATTAGATACGCTTCCATTTTAATTTTCAAATTATCATCATCATATTTTGTTGTCATATGCTTTTCAAATTATATCATATTTTCATTATTTTTCACAACCTAATTTCTCGTATTTTATAAAATTAGAAAAAAGCTAATGTTATATTTTCAACCAATTCCTACATTTAAAAATTAACAACAAATCTATATAGTTGATATATTTTATAACACTTGTGATCATACTATTTTCTTTTGTTACATCTAAATTTTTTGAATACGGAACTGTTATTATCGTCGGTAAATTGGGTCGGGTAAAATGGTGAGGTGGGTTGAAGTAGATTGAGGTGGGATGAAGTAGGTTGAGGTCAGTTGAAGTAGGTTGAATTTTTTTAATGTCATAAAGTGAACTTTAGTTGATAGTGGAAGTGGTTGAAGTCAGGGGCAGAGCCAGGATTCAAAGTGAAGGGGGGCGAGATTAATAATACACAAATTTGCCTAAAGTCAATAAATTTAACACAAATAAACAAACAACAACCAACAAATTACCCCAATTTTAATTTCTAAATTCTCAATTAAGAAAGGCAAAATCTATTTTTTTTAATTGATGGGTAAATCTCTAAATTAACCACCTATTCAACACAAATTCAATAAAAATTAGTAAACTAAACAAAAACAAGAAAGCAATTACAAACAAAATTAGCCCAACTTTAAATCTTCAACTAATAACAACCAAGAAGACAATTAGGTTAAAATCTCCATTTTTCAATTCATGATTCATGAATAATTCACTGAGTTAATCAATTATTTAACATAAATCTAACTAAAATCAGTAAAATAAATATAATTATTTACAAAATAACAAAATTAAAAACAAAAATTGAGATTTTTTGGGAGATACCTCAAATTGGAATTTGGGACTTAGGAGTTAGGAGGACAGCTGAGGAAAAATGGAGGTGGCTGCCGGCACTAGTGGTTGGCTTGGCGGCCAGCGGCGTCGCTCGGTCGGCGATTGGGATGGGCAGAGCACAAAGAGTGAGAGAGAGAGTGCGTGGTCGGTGGGCTGGGCAGAGAGAGAAAGTGCGCCTGAGGAGGAGAGCAAAGCAAGACTAGAGAGTCGAGATATAGAAATTAGAAAAAATGAATGGACAAAACTCAAAAAAATAAACATACAAGGCACCGCAGAAGGAGAGTGACGAGAGTCAAACCCGTGACCCCCTTAAACAAGTAAAGAGCAACGACCATCCTACTAAGCACACATTTGCAAAATATATGTGAACTAATTAATAGATATCTATTATGTTTATCCACGAAAATATCCCATATTTAATTTTTTTTTCTCAAAAAGTTGGAGGGTCTTGCCCTAATGTAGCTCCGCCCATGGTTGAAGTAGGTTGAAGTGGGTTTAAGTTGGTATTTTCAAATTTACTCATGAAAAAAAAAGCACGTATATAAAAAGTTGTCATCAATAAATTTTGTAACCAAAATCGTTAAAAATAATTGACAAGTTGTGCCAACCTCCAATTTTCAGAAAAATAGTTACAAAATTGTAAAATTACCATTCGGCGAAAAAATACACTAAAAATTACAATAACTTCATAAATTATCACACATAATTACATTCTCATTCGTTTAATCCACTCCAACCCACCACAAAAAAAAAATACCAACTTCAACCCACCTCAACTAACCTCAACCCACTTCAATCTTTTACTCACCCCTGTTTACCCACAACAAGAACAAGCCCTAACATATATGCAGTATTTATTGTCTTTTGTTTCTTACAAACAACTGTTGCTCGCTCCTCCTTGCTAAGCATTCCTTACCATATTTGTAAATGAATGCACATAGATTTCTGGTCTTTCTCTCTTCAACATAAAGCTGAGTAATTGTAGATGCATAGAAAGTTAAAATACAACTCTCATAATAGAATTTTTTCATTCACGATACATAATATTAAAATTCTTATTATTTAAGAAGCAAAGAACAAACATCAAACTACTCAAACCAACAATATACACTGATTTAAAACATATTTAATCAAAAAACTAGACATTCTTTCAAAAATATATGCAATAATATAACGGGTAAAATGAAATTTTGGGAACCAAAATCTTTTACAAAGTTGATATTACTTACTAGTTGCGACGCACCTACATGTAAAGTAGGATTTTTATTCATTATGTTTTGGGGGGGGGGGGGAGATTTGCACGTAACGTAACTGAGAAGATTTGTATTCAACAGAGTAGTGATCAGGAATCAAATTAGAGTTGGTTGCATGGACACAATTCTAATCAAGACTTAGTACCAAATTTGACCAAATTAAGAGTAACATAAATATGTGGGGAATCAATGGGGCCAAGAGGATTAATGTTTAAGAGACAGAAAATGATGTACTTAGGGGTGTTCATCGGTCCAGGACCGGATCGGATAGAACTGGACCGGTTAGACCGAGGACTGAAAAACTGCCAAATGGTGGACCGAGGATCGGACCGATCTGGAAGTGGTCCGCACCAGACCGGACCGAATCCAGACCGGTCCTGTGGCAACCGAGGGAATAAGGGCATAAGGCAATAAACCTGCTCAATAGCCTCAATCAAATGCTCATTCTTCAGCGTTTGTATCATAATAGTTTAGACAATGAACTTGATGGTTGATACAGACTACAATGACAATTCAATGAATTCATCACTATTAAATAAACAACTCAATTTTTTTCTTTCCCATTGGAATTAAGAATTCAATCAAAAAATTGTCAAAACTCAACAATCACCATGACTGAATCAATTGGCCTTTTCAAAGCAAAGCAATTCGAAACAAAATTTAGAAAATCTAACAGGCTTCACAGCAAAGCAATTCGAATCATGAGCACAAAATCCAGATTATCCACCAAATGAAACCCTAGAAAGTTCAAATTACAACCCTATAAAACTCGAATTACAAATCGAAAAATCAAAAATAGATAACTCAACAATGTCAATTTGTACAAAAATCGAAAAATCACAAAAAACCCTTGAAAATTCACATTACAACAAAAAATAATAGAATCAACAAACCCAAGCATACCTCCACCAAATGAAACGCCAGTACGCCACACTGGAAGCCGCCGGCGGGTGGAGAGGAGAGCACTTCGCAGTCGCAGAGAGTCCAAAGAGGCAGAGACCGAGAGGCTCAGAAGAAGATGAAGAAGAACAGTGAGCGAGAGTCGAGATTTGAGGCAGACAAACGAGATTGAGAGAAGGAGAAGAGATTGGAGATGGAGAAGGAGAAGAGACTGAGACTGGAGATGGAGAAGGAGAAGAGAAGGAGAAGAACTTGAGGGCTCGAACGAAGAAGAAGAAATGCAGAGCCAGAACAGAAACTACGCAAAGGAAAGGAAAAGTGGAAAACTAAGTCTAAAAGCCGAGGAAAAGGAGAAAACAAAAACTTCACTGATGTCGGTCCGGTCCGGTTCACTGACCGGTCCATCCGGTCCAAACCCGGACTGGACCGAAGACCGAAAACAGAAAAGGAGATGACCGAAGACCGGACCAAAAGAGCACGGTCCGATCCGGTCTGCGCCGGTCTTCGGTCCAGTCCGGTCCTGGACCATTTAATGAACAACCCTAGATGTACTGCTATCTAGGTTTGGCATGCTTGCCCCAGCCCTATTTTATTCCCTGATCTGATCTCTCGTTGGGTTCTTTATAATTTCTTGCACTTTTTCTTTTCTAATTGAAACATTGACTGTTTTATGTCTAGAAAAAACTTTGTGTTGAATTTGTGGTTGTGCCAAAATAGCATAGAAGTTACGTTGACCAAGTTTTAACAAAAATATATGTAATAAACATTGTCCCCCATACAGTGGTGAAGAAATAAATTCTGAATATGGGTATCGGAATTAATAGTACACAATATAAAATTCAGTAATAATCATAAACTGAAATCAAACAGATGTTACATTACATCTAATATAATTGCTCTTCGCGAGACCTTATATTTTGAAAGCGATATAAGATATCATTAGATGATACACTTTCAAACAAATCATCCTCAAAGTAAGTAATAATACTATCATTCAAAAATCTCACACACACGCACACACAAAAAAAAGCAATAAAAGCCAATTAACTTGCAAATTGTAGAATTAACCTACAATTGAAATTAAATCTATAAATTAAACAAATTTGAAATTAAAATTGGCAAACAAACTTACAAATCAAGTAATAAAAATAAATTAACCTATGAATTGAGAAATTAACCTAGAATTGACACTAAACCTATAAATTAAACAAATTTGGAATTGAAACGGACAAATAAACTCACAAATCAAACAAATCAAACAAATTAATATGCAAATTAAAGAATCAAGTAACAAATTCAAGTTAATCAAAACATTTAAATTGAGCATTCATGTGTGGGACCGGTGACGATTGTCGGATTGGTGTTTACGATTTTGATGCCTAGTTGGTTGGGAGGGCTGGAGTTTCAAGATGGAAAGGCGTGTGTGAGTGTGTCGAAGGCCAAACGGGGAGAATTCTAAGGCAGAAAACTAAAAAAGTGAAAAAAAAATAAAACCGCATCAAAGGATTTAAACCAGTGACCTAAGAGAGCCAAGCGAGCAACCAGACTGTCTTCCACCATGAAGCCAATTGCAACTTCTACAACTTAGCATGTGTTTGTAACTTTATATAGACTTTTAATGTTTTAGATTTCTGCCATATACTTTTTTTTGGGGGGGAGGGGGGTGTTAGGTGATACTACTGACACTACGTTAGATCCGCCCATACCCCATACCAGCTCCACTTGCCTCTGTTCGGTAGATATAAATTTATTGAATCAAATATCAGTTAACTAAAGTTATCAACGACTTTTTAGAGGAAAACAACTGCTTATGGGTGTTTGTAGAAATGAAAATTTGCCAAAGAGGCTAAACAAATTACACGCCATGCCATTAAATGATATTTATATAATATTGTTTTCATAAAATAAAAGAGTATAAATATCATAAAGTGTTACTTGAAGACTTATACTAGTAGCATTCGAACCCAATTAGATCTTGAGCATTAACACGAATAGAGGTTTTTTCTTTATTTTTATTTTGTTGAAACAAAAATAAACACTTGAAGTTGTATTATCTCTTTCATTGTTTGCATTTTTTAGCCAAGTAGTGTTCTTTTTGGTTCAGATTTCTAATTTCGCTAATATATTACATCAAACTTATTTGGTTCTCTCATCATACACATTTATAAACATTTGATATTTATACTTTAAATTATTCAGTCTTCCTTCTAATTACCAACACAATGAGTTTTGGATTGATGCAAAATATTAACATTTGAAACTATATTTTTTATGAATTGAATCTAATGAAGCTAAAGTCATTAACAATTTGCATGAATCTGAGAAATTTCAATTTATAAATTAAAAAAACCTAAAAAAGTAACAAAATAATGTTATAAAATATTGGCATTATTTACATAAGTATAAATTAAAAAGAAATAAGATTGATGATAAATACAAGTTACGTATAATTTAGTAAGAAAGTAAAGTTTTATTAATGAAGTTTTACTTCTTTTGTTTTTTTACGACAAATGAAATTAAGTTATACATATGACACCAATTTAATTCTTTAAAAGGAAATTGACTAATGAGTAAAAAAATATGTTTTATTAAGAAGTAATTTAGAAATAAAGATATAAATATAATTTTACCAAACATCTATCTTTAAAACAATTAATTTTATCCAATAAATTTTTAGAAATAGTTAATTCAAATCGCAAATAACTAATGGTTAATACAAATAATTAACAATTATTTGCAAAAGGTCATTGTCTTGATCATCACCTAAATAAGTTGAGAACATGGGTGATTTGTCAGTTTTTTTTTTTTTGAAATTTTAGAATTGGTTGATTTGGTTAAGATGTCCACTCATAATAAGACACTAATGAAAACAGAGTCTGAAAAGAGGATAGGTCGTTGACAGCTCGAAAGGACCCAATAATAAGGGCAAATCTATGTGGACATCATCGATGCCTACATCAACTTTAAGCCAAAAAATGTGTAATATTTCTATATAAAATTCTTCTATTTTAATACGATAACCGGTAAAAACAAACTAATTAGGGCATATTTTTTTTATGAATCAATTCTAAATTATTAATCTTAATTTATTTCAACCTACTTCAATTTAATTCAACCTATTTTAACCTATTTTTATTAATTTAATCAAGTTTAATTTATCATATAAAAAAAATTCAACCCACCTCAACCTTCTTTAATCTACTTCAATCTACCTCAGCCTATTTCAGTACACTTCATCCTTTTACCAACTCTAATTTATCCATGAAAAGAACAAACTATTAGTATTATCAAATTTTAGAAAAAAGAAATCTCGTTATGCAAAATTTCTGAATTCACCGCTGCCCCAAAAACCTTCCTGCTTTTCAACTCTCATTTGCAGAACAATACAAAATTTGTGGCTGGTTATGGGAATCGAATCCTGGCCTTCTCCATGGGGAAAGACTGAAAGAGACAATCCAATTGAGCGATTAGTGTTCGGGCCCATTATGTTGGGTTGTTTGTTATGATAATGGGCCACTGGCTGTTTCATAGAAATGGGCTCAGTTCGATCTGGTTTCCAAAATTTGTAGTTGCCTTTGCCAAGCTGTTACTTTAGATACACTTCCATAATGAACAAAGATTCTACATTAGAACAACTCTATACCCTATAAAATCAATAGGGAGCTCGATATCTTTTTTTGACTTATGCCGCAGCCACTTTTTTTTTTTTTTTTTTACAATGGTAAGTCGGGCAAAATCACTAGGCCCTATCGCAAGGGTACCCACCGGGCTTTGAAAGGACCAGAAGTAAGGGGATGTCAAAGCCAAAACTAAGGTCCAGGACCACCATTTGTCTACACACAACTCGCAAGGTACAAAGTCAAAGTTGTCCCATTCAGATTCAAACCCGAGTGGGAGGGGTGAAAAGTGCTATGTGTGGCCAACCTGCCACACACAATTTCGACTCATACCGCAGCCACATACATCTACTTAAGTAGTGGAAAATGGTAAACTACCATGTAGAGACTGTAGAGAATTATACACACATTAGCTATTCAGTAATCCTTAAAAAGCCGAATCTCTTTCTTTGTCGCGGTAAACTACCTCGTTTTGTGGTTGGGGCATGACATCACTAAAGATTCTAATAGCCACCGGAAATTATTCAATATTTATGACTTAGGGCCTGTTCTTTTCGTGGGTAAATTGGGTGGGTCAAAAGGGTGAAGTCGGTTGAAGTTGGTTGACGTGGGTTGAGATAGGTTGAAGTTGGTATTTTTTTTTTTAGGTGGGTTGAAATAGGTTGAAGTAGGTTGAAGTGGGTTGAAGTAGGTTGATGTTGGTTGAAGTAGGTTGAAGTGGGTATATTTTTTATGTGGTGGGTTGAAATGGGTTAAAATAATGAGAATATAATTAATGTGTGATAATTTATGAAGTTATCCAAATTTTGTTAAATTTTTGTTTTTTGTTTTTCATTTTTCATTTTTTTTTTATTTTTCATTTTTAAATTTTTTTTATTTTTTATTTTTTATTTTTTGTTTTCTTTTTATTTTTTTTATTTTTTTTTATTTTTTTTATTTTCTATTTTCTATTTTTTCTATTTTGTATTTTTTTTTAATTTTTTGTTTTTATTTTTCGATTTTCTATTTTTCTATTTTTTATTTTTTAATTTTTTTATTTT